>JBDPZO010000042.1:57713-91241 GCA_039877585.1 Heterodera filipjevi | reverse complement strand
AAGCTTCCTTTATTTTGTTTAGGTGTTGGGGAAAGCCGAGTACAGGTGCTCAGCACGCGGGGGCGCTTCTAGACCGGTGGGGACGGCACTGAGGAGGTCTTCGATTAGACGAAATTGCGGCAACCTTCAAAGGTACGGTACATGACTGCGAGGAAGCCTTCCTGCGGCTGAACTCATACAAAAAGTTGGGGACGTCCCATACATCTCATACTGCGTGGTGCGGCTACCAGATTCTTTAAAGCTGTGTCTCTCAGACCCTGCGGCCGCAGTGCTGACCTACGACCGATGCCATACTACTACTCGTATGTTATAACATATCTATAAAACAATTTTTTTGTTTCCTTATAGTTGGACTATAAAGCGCGGGCTTGGAAGAAGCGGGGGCGTCCATTGACAGAAGATCCCGACAAGCTCGAATGTTTGTTCGCGTTTATACAGTGTCACCGCGAAAGACATGAACTGTTTGCGATGAGGTAATTTGCTACAATATTTCTTAATTGTGTATATTGTTAAAGAATGCTCCTTCTTCACCGCCCTGGCCGAACAACTTTGACAAACCTAAGAAACTGTCAATGGCACTGTTTTAGCAACATTGCGGCGGCGGCTCACACCTTGGCCTTCAAGTGTGCGACGAACTCTTTGAGCGGACCATGCGTGAAGCGATGCGCAGAAATGTCCATCCTCAAAAGGCTGCAACACACACTCTTTGCGATCTCATCGCACTGCCCATCCTTCCGATACCAAACGCCTTTTTGACGCGTTTGACGATGAGATAGACCCCGCCAGGCGGGGGCGTATCCAGGGGCAATACCAAAGTCACACGCAATGCGCGCGGCCGAGATAATGCGCAACATGAGTACTTCCTCAACTTGTAGGGCACAAACAGTGAGTAAGAAAATGCTTTAACGTTATCCAGAACAAAACTTTTCCCATTTACCTAATCAGGGAAGTTGGTCTTTCCGGTTTGCCCGACGGACTACGACTTTCATCGACAGGCCACCATTCTGGAGGAGGACAGTCTGTTGGTGAGTTTTCTACGGTGGGACGCCAACCAACGACGAAAGAGTCCGCAACTGATCTGCAGTCGAGCAGTTGCACGACTAAATCTGATCAAATGGCTGCGTTGATGAAATTTCACAGCACTCACTAGGCGGGGGCGACCAAAAACTCTTTTTCCCTTGAAGGACCGGAGGGATGTGGTATTATACATTTTGTTTTCTGTGTGTTGTGTATTTAATAATATTCAGGAAAAACCTTCTTACAACCACTGATTAAATGGTGTATTGCGGGAAAACCTTTGTTGAGTGCTTCTTGGAACGACGCGTGGGGACGTGACCAGGTTTTTATAAGATTTTACTATGCTTTTAAGCCAAACTATTTCTTACAGTCTACTCTCCGCCGCCTCGGCCGTTGTGGCAGCAGCAAGTACCGGAATTGCCCGCGCTGCTGCCTGATCGGTGGGGGCATGGCTCATCGGCACTTCTATGTGCCTAACGACGTCTCCGATGAAACCGCACCGATGCTGAACTTTGAATCTGCAAAGGCACAACAGCTGCGGGAGGCGGACCTAATAATAATCGACGTATCCACTTATTTAAATTATTAATTCTTTTTTTGTTTTATTTTATTTATAGGAAATCAGCATGCTCAGCAACAAAGTGTTGCGGTACATTGACCGATTGTTGCGCGATGTGTGTGCGGGGGCGGCCCCATTTGGTGGCAAGGTCATAATTTTGAGTGGGGACTGGCGCCAACTTGCGCCTGTTGTTGAGCACGGCACGCGGGAAGACCAAGTGGCAGAAAGCATCAAAATGGACAAGCTTTTTAAAGGCTTCAAAAAACTAAGGTCGATAATTTAATTCTTTTGTTTCAATCTTTAATTCTTATACAGCTTGACCATCAATATGCGAACTGCAGCAGGTGAAACATCCTTGCGAGAATGGCTTGTCAGGATTGGAAGTGGACTTACTGACGTCGGGACGAACCAACTCCTGATCCCGCCCCAACTCCTTTCACCAACCCTGGAGGATGCCATCCAGTTTTGCTTCCCTGAAGCACTTTTTACGGATCCTCTGGCAAATGCCGATGCCATTGCCAACAATGCCGTCCTTTGTCCGACCAATAATGACGTGCAGTACATCAATGAGCTTGCATTGGCCAGGATGAGTGGGGACGCCAAAGACTTTCCTTCCATCGATGAACCACTGGAACCGAACGACGAGTTCCACAACTTCCGGACAGACTTCAACATTGAAGCTGTGCATAACGAGATGCCGTCCGGAATGCCGCCGCATAAATTGTTCCTGAAAGTACTCCTTTTTTATAAATAACAAGTTTTAGCAACACTATCTCTTTTTGTTTAAGGTGGGGACGCCCGTAATGCTCATTCGGAACCTGGACGTGACGCAGGGCCTTTGCAATGGCACACGTTTGCAAGTGATGCGAATGGGCGGAAGACAGCCTGTTCTGCAGGATCCTTACCGGCCCACGCGCAGACACTAGCAATGTCATTGTCTTGCCTCGAATTCAATTGGAATATGGGAGGGGTCGGCACCACCGCGGAATGCGCTTCAGACGCTTGCAGTTTCCAGTCAGACCGTGCTTTGCGATGACAATCAATAAGGTGTAGAGAAAAATATGGAATAATTTACAATTTTTTCTTAAGGCACAGGGGCAGACGCTTCAGCGGATGGCTCTCGTCCTGAACGGCAAGCAGTGCTTCTCCCACGGCCAAGTCTACGTGGCAATGTCGCGCGTAACACACATGGATGGGATCCGTGTGTTCGCACCATATTGCCAGAGTGGGGACGACAACAACACTTACATAACGAATGTGGTTTATCAAGAGTTGTTAGATGATTATGTGGGGTCGCATATTGGGTCATCAAACAATCCAAATGGGGACGAGAGAGCAATCATCACTTGTGCAAGTTGATACGACACCGATTAGGCAACTTGCTGGGCAATTTAACGAGTTTGGAGTGGGGACGAGCGCAAACACAACAGCCAATAATGATGTTGAGTACTCCGACAATGATTATTTTGATTAATTTCTTGATTTAATTTGTTGATTTTGAGAACTCCGAAGATGAGTATTTTTATGATTTTTCTTGCATTTAATTTGTTGAATAAATTGCATTAATTTACTGTTCCTATTATGTTTGGTTTAATAAACCAGCTCTTTATTTGCTAAGCGTTTTTTTTTACCACTTTTTGTCTCCGTCCTTTTTTTTGAGCTTTCTAATGGATGTTAATTCAAACTTCTGCACAACACTCTCATGTTGAAGTAAAGTTGAAAAGAATTTAAAGTCTTTCCCGGTCCCTATTGACCTGCCTCAAAAAACGCTAAATTGTGCTGAAATTGTATGAGAATAGAAAGTAAGTTTTATTAAGCTTTGTTTACGTAAATTTTGAGAGAAAACATTTCTTTTTATCCAAAGTTGGGGTGAAAATTGTGGTAAAAGTTCTTGGCATAGTTGGAATGTTGTAAATGCTGATCAGAACATGTATTCAGATTGTACTGTCGCCGCAAACGGGTAGAGGAAATATCAGTTGATCCCTTTTATGATTAAATCCTATGCTTGATAAGATGTGTGAAAAATGTATAAAAGATGGGGTAAATGGGTGGATAAAGATGGGTTGTAAATCGAACCTTTTTCAAAAAAATTTTCTTAACTTCATGAAAAGAGCTATTAGTCTTAGGCTTCGAAGGGCCCCTGAGATGTGTGTGGTTGTATTTAGGAATATTGCCCTCAGAATTTCCCACCTGCTCCCCCAACCCACCTGCTCTGGCGCCAGTGTTCAAAGCGCCCCCGGCGCTTACACAGGGCCCTTCGGGCCCTGGTTTATATATGTATTATATTGTATATGAAAATGAATTTATTTGTTTATTACAATGGTTGTTGAGCGGCGAATTGAAAGGGGCAGTTGCCAATTCTTTGGCGGAGCCGTGATTGCCGTAACGGTTCAGCACAAACAGCCACAACGTATTTGTTGTCCAAAATTGTTGAAAAATTGTCGGAGAAACTCAGGTCTGTATTTTTCAATCAATTTTAATATTAATTAGTTGATTTTTTAAATTGATTTCACCGGCTAACGGCCTCGCGCAGTGTGAGGAAAAAGCATTTGACTTTTCCTTCCGAAATGCGTTCAATTTCGTGCTGCACTTCGCGTGACTCGATCAGCAAATATCGCGGTACGGAAATCTCTTTTTTTTTGCGTTAGACTTAAAACAGGGTTCCCATAGAAAATTTTCCAAAATAAGAAATTCATTTGTCAAAAAAAACGGTTAGTGGTCAAAATAAATAACATAAATCTTCATCATTTCAAATGTATTTCAATCTCAATTATATCTAGTGGGGTTGAGAGTGAACGGTTAATCGAACCGAAACCGAAAACCAGGGGTTGGAAGACAGGCCTAACTGAAAAACGGGGGAGGGGGCCGGTTTCCCGGTTTGAAAAAAAATTTACTGTGTTCGATGCCGCACAAAATAAACGTACCTTTTTTAACTGTTTCCAACAATTAACCAATTCATTTGATATTTTTTTAAATAATACCTCCCCCCCCCCAAACTATTGAAATCTAACTATTTTTGGGCTAAAATCTCTTAACAAGCAGGGACGATTGCGGAAAGTAGTAATGGGTTACAGGGGCGGGGGTCCAGCTTATTGCGCGGGTCTAGGATCCTGCCTAATCCCATGAACTTCCCCTGCTAATGGGTTACAGGGGCAGGGGTCCAATGTCCCGCCCAATCCTATTGATGGGCCCAGACCTCTGCCCCTATTCCCTTAGCTTAATTAAGCCGCTCTTTCAATTCTCCTGTCCATTTTCCCACCACCCAATCGATCTGGTTGCTTTCCCTCTCTTCTACACACAATCCCGCCAACTAAGCTTTTAATTGCCCCCCCCCCTCCGCCACTATATAAACAGTTACTTTTAAAGAAATGTACAGTTATCAATATAATTGTATACATTACCAAAATTAAACATGGAGAGAAACATACAAGAAGCAGGAGATAAAGAATTGGAGCGTGAAACGTCACCACACTTGGACCAGCAATTGGAACATGAACAACCGCTCAAAAAGCCCAAAATCGAACCGCCTGTTGAAAATTTTTCACAAGAAAAACAATCATCTTCTATACCAACACCGCCTCCTTTTGAAAATGAATTGGTAGGCGAGAAACCCCCAACACCACCCAAAATATCCGAGTCATATCCACAAACTTTGTTTAAAACAGTTAAATTCACAACAGAGTGGTCGCAGAAGGAAACAGTAGAGATATCTGGCAGTTCGGATGATTTAACACAATGTCTTGAATACATCAGGTCACCTGAGTAATTCCCCAATCCCACACCCCCTCCCCCCACATTAATTTTACTATATAAGCACTTTTCTGAATTTGGTACCACTTAAAATAATGAACCAAAACTGTATCCATCAAGTAAAATGTTGTCATTACTGCCCATGTCATTATGAAATTTGTAAAAGATGTAGGACACAAAGTCTATTGCATTTTGACACAGTACCCTATCCCTTGGCAGAAAAATTCTGGTTGTGCCCAAAGTGTGCGGCATATGTCCCATATAAAATTGAGGACAAACAGTATATAAATAAGATGCAATTAGAAAAAATGAATTTAAAAAAATGTTTAACGCTCCCTTCACTCTTATATTATCGGGCGCCACAGGAAGTGGTAAAACGCAATGGTTAATGAGGTTGTTGAAATATAATAACGAAATGGTTAATCCACCTCCCGAAAAAGTTTTATACTGTTATTCTGAAATGAACATTCGGTCATTGATCTGATGAAGCGTGGCATAGAAACTCATAATGGGATTCCCGATCAGGCATTGATTAATAGCCAACCAAAACCTCTCCTACTTGTTCTGGACGATTTGATGTTGAATATGAATAACGATTTTTTAGACCTTCTGTTTACGCGCGGTTCTCATAATTGGAATGTAAACGTAATTTTCGTAACTCAGAGCCTGTATGGGCGAAACATTCGGACAGCAAGGGCGAACAGTCATTACCTTGTACTGACACGTAACCCATCCGGGCAACTTCAGATACGCACAGTCGGGTCTCAACTGTTTCCAAAACGCTTGAATTTTTTTATGGAGTCATATAATGATGCGACAAATAAACCGTTTAGCTATCTGGTTATAAATATGCATCCTAATGCACCGGAAACTGAACGTCTTACAAGCAAAATATTTCCAGACGAGCGTAGAGTAATCTATTTACCGAGCGAATGATTCCGCTAACCGCAATGTGTATATAAAGAAAAAAATACAGAAAAAATCCAAAATGTATCAATTTAGTCCTTACGTTAGGGAAAATACAGATTTCTTAAAAAAGCTTGCGGCCACCAGGTCCGATCAACGAAAAAACGATCTTCTGCAAAGTGCATCAGCAGAACAAATACTTGCCCTGGTCGAAATTTGCGCAAATATTTTAAAATTTAATTTTCGTCTGAATCCAAACCAGAAGCGACGTCTGTCCCGATACGCGGACTATTATAGGGCTATAGCACGCGCTCGCAGTGAAAACGCGGCCCGGCAAAAACTTCAACAAGGAAGCGGAATTGCCCTTGGCGCTATTCTTGTGCCTGTTCTCAGCGTTTTAGCTCAACATTTGCTTGAAAAAATATCAGCATAATGAAGCACTCAAAGAAAATGGTCATGGTTCCGGAAACCGAATACATTGCTCTTATGAACATCGTGAAGAATATCGGTAGCCGAGGCGATCCTATACAAGATGAAAAATCGTCATTAGATTCCAATATAAATAAAAATTTGGAAGATAAAACAATCGGAGCTGATATTAAAATGAAACGACATTCCTGGTTGTACAAACGGAGACGTCAGCTCAAAGAACTGGCGGAAAACAAACCACAGAAAGTAATCATAGAAGGACCCCCGAGTTCTTCAATAGCAAACGTTGCCCCATATATGGGGATTCATAAAATGGCAAAAATTGAAACAGCCGATGAACAAGAGAATAGGCGTCAACCGTTACGAATAATAAGATCATCACGTAAAAAAAGTGAAAATGAGTCGTCGGTAGATTATTCTTCAGCTACAGAAAAAAACGGCAGCAGTAGTACACCAATACGTTCACACGACGTAAAAATAAGTCCAAAGAATATTTCAAAAATTATGAATATTATTGGAAAAAGCCCGGGCAAATTTGGAATCGATATGCAAACAGGGCAGGTTATGACTAATTTTAATAAGCCAGTCACCGGATCAGATTATACGGAATCGCTGAAATTATTATCGGGCGCAGATATTTCTCTGCCTAGGGGTCATACCTTTTTCGTACAACGCTTGAAAAGGGACCCGGAAATTGCAAAATTCTTACTCAATTTTCAACAACAGGGTAAAGGAAAAACGAGAAATAAAAGAAAACTAGTCTTCGTCCGTGTTAACCCTATAAAAACCGAGGGATTAAACAGAGAAAAAAAACTCTTTAAACCAGTATTATGGGCAAAACTGTAGAAAATCAACTTGAACAGGTGTATTACAACATAAATTCGCCGGCGAGCTACGCGGGAATGCAAAAAGTGCTAGCAGAAGGGAGGAAACGTATCCCCAACCTCAAGCTTCGCGATGTACAGGAATTTCTTCATAAACAACGGACCTACACACTTTTCAAGCCAAAAAAGAAACAAATTCCCCAGGTTAAAAACCGTACCAAGTGGTTTGCATACAGATTGGCAGTGTGACCTTTGCATTATGGATTCGTTGAAGCACCACAATGATGGGTATCGGTATATTCTTGTCTGTATTGATGTGCTTAGTAGACAAATTTATGTCGCCGAAGCTGAATCTAAGAAGAGTGAGCATATGATAGATGCGTTTGAAAAAGTGTTTAAAAAAGCAGGAGTATTGCCTAATAAAATGTACAGCGATAGCGGCCTAGAGTTCCAAGCCAAGCGAATGAAAGAGTTCTGGCGTTCAAAGGATATTATCAAATATGTCATGTACAGCCCTCATCTGCATGCTGGCGTCGTAGAAAGAGCAAATCGTACAATTAAGGAAAGACTTTACCGTTATTTTAGCGAAAAAAACACACATAGATGGTTAGATATTATAGATAAAATAGTCAAAAACTTGAACAATGTTACGAACCGTACAACAGGAATGCATCCTGTTGATGTGACTTTTAAGAATGCTGCAGAGCTGAGAAATCGTCTATATAAAGACCCGGAAGAACAAAAACGAATATCCAAATTTAAAATTGGTGATATCGTAAGAATCACCAAAGAGAAGGGAGAATTCTCCAAAGGATATTATCCGAATTTTACTGACGAGCTATTCAAAATTGTAAGAGTAAATCCAACCAATCCTCCATCATACCGAATCAGTGATTTAGAAGGAGAAAGCATAAAAGGTATTTTTTACGATCAAGAACTGGTAAAAACTGTTGCCGCGGACCAAACAACTCATCGAGCAGAAGTTTTGAAATCCAGGGTGCGAAACGGTGTTAAGGAACATTTTGTTCGCTGGATAGGTTATTCGGAAAATCATAATAAGTGGATAAGGGATTCGGATCTCGTACGTTAAGAATGGACGATTTTTATATAGTACTCCCATCAAATGTACAATTTCCGGGAAATACAGCATCCCATTTTACAGTAAGACTTCCACACACGTTAGAGTTAGACTCGAACTGGTCCGTTGCACTTTCTTCTATCATCTATCCACACTCATTCCCTCCGTTGGGGTGGATGAGGACGACTTTGTCAACATAAAACTTCTCAACCCTGACTATAAACCTGGCGGTACAGATCCTACTACTGTCAATTTAAAAGTTAAAATTCCAAGCATACAGTTTCATAGTGTAGAACATATGCAAAAATCGTTGAATAGCATCATCCAATCGGCCTATGATGTAAAGTTTCCAAAAGCAAACAGGGCCAAAAGAGAGGCAGCAGACAAAGAATTGGAACCAGAACAGCAAGAAGAACTGGATAAAGAACTGACACGGGAAGTGCCTCCACCTATAAGACAGGATATTGAATTGCCACGCGAAGCGTCTTTACCTGCGGCACACGACATTGAGCTGCCACGCAAAGAAGAGCCAAAAGCATTGGACAAGGAAATAGAACATGAAACAGTACCATCGCAACTTTCTAGCAAACAATTGGAAGAAATTGAACGTGAAAAACCGTATCAGGAGCAGCAGCCGCCCCCTCCTATTGTTGAACAGCATCATAAGATATCAATAATAGACCAAGATCGCCTAAACTTAGCCAAACGAGTAACTGAACAATCGTGGAAAGACACCGTTAAATCAGCTGCTGCTGCGGCCGATATAGCAGAAAAAGCTAAGATTGCACTCATCCGAGCTGAACAAGCCCGTAAACAGGCACCCAATGCTCCAGATGTAAAGAAATGGTTCGACAAGTTATCAAATATGGAGAATAAGTTGCGTGATCTTGTGGAAAAGATTTCACAAGAAGCGAAAAAGGCGGCCGAAGTAAAACGGATATTAGATACACATTACGAGTCAAAAAATTTGAATGAATGCCGTAAACACGCAGACATGGCCAAGCAATCTCTTAAAGAAGCGAAAAAATACCTTGCTGAACTTACACCCTTGTATTTTAGCACAGCACCTGAGGATCAGTTCGGAGTAAATGAGCTTGCAAATCGTGTAGTTACTGCAATCTCAAATTTTTTCAATGCAAAAGTAACGGTGCCAAGACCTCCCGGAGACATTTCATACCCTGCCGGGCACCCGAAAGATCATCACGTAAAACAAATGGAAAAGCTGAAGCCAACCGTAGAAAAAGAAGTTCAAATTCCAAAACTATCTGATGTTGAAAAGGTAACTAAAGGCGATCCTTTAAAGGAGAACGTGGATAAAGAGCTTGAACGCGAACCGGTAAAAGCGCAGGATAAAGAATTGGAGCGTGAAAGCCCAAAAAAAGCGGAAAAAGAGCTGGAACCTATGGTCAAACAGCAGTCCGTAAAAGAAGACCGTTTATTCGAAGAAATAAAAAATGAGATGGACCAAACTGTAAAGAAAGTAACACAAACAGCGGACTACATTCGAACGCTAGTTGCCAACTCTAAACATAATAGAGGCGTTGCAGAAATTCGTCTCAAAACATATTCATCTATGCCAGAGCTCAAGAATTGGTTGGACCAAATTGTTGAATTAGATCAACAGATAGACGAATTGGCAAAAAAGGTAGCGAATGAACCGACAAAGGTGATAAGCGCTAAGCAAGAATTTGATAATCATTATCAAATTAAAAATCTGACAGAGTCTCGAAACATAATCAATACTGTAAAAAACGCTTATGAAGTAATACAAAATTATTTACTGGAGATAAAACAGTTGAATAATAAAATGCATGAGTTAAATGACAAATTCACGATTGTTGTTAAAGAGAAAGAAGAAGCAGCCAAAAAAGGTGCGACGATTACTCAACCACAAGAAAATGTGTTAGAAAAAGAAATACCGCAAGAGCCCCACTTAAAGGAGCTGGAGCGGGAAAAAGGTCAGCCTGATACTCACTCTGAAAAAACGGAAACCGAATTTCCCTCTCTCGAATATGAAAGTGAAGACAGCTCTGAGAAGCAGCCTGACCCAGCGGAAGAACAGGCAGAGGTACCGTACGTATCAGAGAAAAAAGAAGACAAATTGGAAGAAGAAAAGCCCATTATAAAGGAGGATAACATTAATGAATTTCCATCTACAGAATATGGAATTGAAGACAGTGAAACGGAGGAGAAGACAGAAAAAGGGTCGCCTACGCAAGACAAGGAAAGCGTATTAAAAGAAAAAGAGGAGTTGGAGCAGCCTGATGATAGTCAAAAGGAGGAAGAGACAATCTTGGTGATCAGTACCGATAAAAAAGAAGAAGAATTCCCCTCTAATGAATATGAGATTGAAGATGAGTATGCGTCATCATCACTAACTACCCAAAACCAGCCATCGGTAATGACCAAAGATGAAGAGGGATCGCTAGCGGACCAAATGAAAGAACTACCAAAGCTAGGGGGTAATGCGCAAAAACCTATAACAATGGGACCATCAGATTTTCCTTCATATAATGACGAGGATAGCATAGATAGTACTGTCCTCATCAATGAATTTTTTGAAGGTAAAATTGCTTCTTCTGATACACCCGAAGAAGATATGCCAAAAACGGAGGATCATGATGAAGATGAACTCCCTGATCTGCCTGCTCCTCAAGCGCTTTCTGCCAAAGACAAAGCCGATAAAAAAGGAGTAACCGTTATTTCTGACCGGGTAAAAATGCTCATGGGCCATCAGAAACAGCAAAGGAAAGCAGTAGAATTTCTTTTCAACGAGATCACTCAAAGATTTTACATTAAGATTGGCACTGGAGTACAACATGTAGATGCCAGCAGTCATCTTGCCTATGTGCTTGGATTTGAGGGCACTCGACTGTACTATAATCATCCGGCCAAATACTTGCCAGACCTGTCGGGTGGTATAAGGCAATTGTATGTTTATGCACCAAAGTTGGTGGAAGATACAATTATTGGAGATCGTATGGCTCCTTTGTTACGTGTTGTCAACGTGTCAGGCTCAGGTCCACTGGACGTGCCAGAGGTTATATATACCAATGAATTTTTCAAACCAATACAGAACAAACGAATTTCCGAAATCAAAATCGAAATTCAAACAGCGTTTGGACGTTACATTAAATTTAACTGGGGCAATTGTGTTCTAACACTTCATTTTAAACGAAAACTATTTTAAGATGACTCATGTCTTCTTCAACCCTGACTCGATCGACTGGTCAGGATTTATTGCTTCACAGCAAACAGGAAGAGGCGAACAGCAGTATTTTGTCGGTACGCGATACCAACGTGGAGGAGGTCTGCTGCAAAATGTAGCCCGATTTCTGATGCCTGTGGCATCAAACTTGCTCTCTAGTGCATCTAAGGAGGGAATTGCTGCAGGAACGCGCGTTCTCGGCGATCTGTCACAGGGTAAAGCATTGAAGGAGTCTCTTGAGACACACGCGAAGCAAGGGCTCGAAAACCTGGCGGGAAAATTACAGCAATGTGGAAAAGGTGTAAGTTACGATGGCCAAGGTAGAAGAGGACAGCGAAGGCCCAAGGTGCAAAAGCCTAGTGACAGCAGCGACAATAATCGCACTATTGGTAGAACGGTGTCCATTAAACGCCGACGCAACAAATTCATAGATCAGTTAAGCTTCCCATGATAATACCGCGAACGTCAAAGTCTATAAATAGGTGAACAATTTTGCAAAATTAAATCTTTATGAACTCATCGTACAATACTAAAATAGCGTACTGATTAAACATGAGTATTATAAAAAAAATCGACAAAGATAGTGTTGAAGGTCTAGAAGGTAGTCTATCATTGTTTAACCTTCCACCAACCAATGTGGCTATTAATAAAACGAGTGTGCGGGAGCTTTTACCGTTGTCCGCTCTCAACCAGACAGGCCCCTATCTTTTTCGTCTGTTTTCAGATAGTCAATATTGTGACCTTAGCAAAACGTACATGTACCTTCTCACGTCGATAGAGCGTAAGAATGTCGCCGGGGAATGGGTGCCGACAGACGATGCTATTGAACAAGACAAACATGTAGGTGTTATTCAAAATTTTGGAAGCAGTTTTGTTAGGTCGCTGAAAGTCAACATTTCAGGTATTGAAGTGTTTGATAGCTCAATATACTACCACTATCGTGCCTACATAATGCAGGAGCTTGGCTACTCACATGAGATTCGCAAAGCGTTTCATGAAGCTGGCTGCTACTATTCGGACGAAAATAGCCAGGATAGCTACTCAAATAAAGGTTTCACCAGCCGAGCACAGCGATTCTCTAACGGAAAACACTGTGAAACAATGGTAAAACTTAACTTTGATTTGGCACGTCAAAACACACTTTTGCTGAACAACCAGGATGTTGTGTTCACAATCCATCGGAATAGTGATTCCTTTCTTCTGCTTACACCAAAATGGAAAACCATTACAGATGCGGTGAAAGATGCACAAGGTAACATAATTACAGCAGCACATGTGACGTGGCATGATAACACAGCCGAATATCGTATTCGTCTGCACGACATGAGACTTTACGTTCGCACTGTAGACGTAACTCCAAATCTTAATGTTGCGATTAGTAGACAGTTGGAAAGCACGCCGGCTAAATATGCTCTACGTAAGGTAGAAATGCGTTCGATCTTCTTGGGCACAGGTCGCACCGAGCTGTCACATAATGTGTTCACCTCAACCCTTCCACGTCGTCTGATTTGTACTTTTGTGTCTACCGACGCGTATTCGAGCGCCCGGCATCTCTCACCGTTCAATTTTGAACACGCTAACGTACGGTCAATTAGTGCGGAAGCAAATGGTTTGACATTCCCAAGCACACCCTATCTGTTCTCGTTTGGCAATCAGAAGAAATTTGTGCGTGCATTTGTGGACATGTATGCAGGGCTTGGTCTTGACGATTCAGACAACAAAACGGTGTCCATTTCGATGGCCCGCTTCCTCAGTGGGTGGGCATTTTTCGTAATCCCAATGACATCCACGCTGGATGACACCCCTGGCTTTGAGCTCATCCGACAAGGCACCTGCACAGTCAAAGTCCAATTTGAGCAGCCTATAAAAGCGGACGGTTATGAAATGCTTATATTAGGAGAATTTGACTCAGTACTTTCCATTAACGCCGATCGTGTGTTGAGTACTGACGGAAGTGTGTAATAATGAATTCGTTTCAGCTGAAAACAATTCTGAAAAAAGTACATGCTACCAAAACCAAATTTATTGGTGTCTTCCCATCTGATAAAATTCCACAGCCTAAGTGGAAAAGAAAGTACCCATATTGTATGGTAATAAATACGGACAAGGAGGGAACACAGGGCTAGCATTGGGTTGCCTGTTTTATTCTTAACGCAACAAGGGTTGAATATTTTGACAGCCTGGGCAAAACGCCGAATGAAGACTTAAGCACGTATTTAAACAATTTTAAGGACATAAAAATTAATAAACACCAAATTCAATCATCAACATCAGACACTTGTGGACATTTTTGCATTTATTTTCTAGTCGCTCGTTGCTCTGGTGTCCCATATTGTAAGGTGCTGGCTACTCTTCATAATACACGTACTATTGCAAATTTGCTTGTCAAGGGTTTTGTTCGGACGCTTTTACGAGTATAAAAGTCACACAAAATTGACTTCACTTCATTGTAACAACTATGAGTACTTTTTTTCTCCTACTTTTAACCGTTTGTGTTTACAATAAGCAAGCCGAAGGTGAACTGCTTCCCCTTGAATTGGCTGTTAGTCCTCCTAATTATTTTGACAGCAATTATCGGACATTTTCAAAAGACACAAGTGACCAGAAAGTTTTCGGATGCAACAAAAAAAATGCATGTCTGGCAAGAAAAAATAACAATAGCGAATGGACAATAAGCTTTCAGAGTTTTGATAAGCTGATGCGCTCCTACCCAGTACATTTTGAAAGCAGCAGACAAATTGAACCCACCGCATGTTTCGAGTATAATGGAAAGAGCTATGTGTTCTTCGAGGATCGTGAAGCGGATGAGATGCACATTTATTGCGGACAGCGGCAAAAAATTGTTAAGAGGCTTTTGACGAACGCCAAGAGGACGATGTTTGACTACATGACAGAGCGCTTGTACATAGTTGATAGGTATGAACGCCGGATCAGTGAAATCGAACTAAGCTATCTAGAACAGCTGTGGACAAATAAAAATCCAACAAATTATGCACTGTTGAAATTTAATTTCGTATGCTTTCTACCGCGGGATAAAACCGATTTCATAATCCTCGACAATAATGTGTATTTTATTCGACCCGACTATCGTATTTACAAATATGGAATTGGTGACGGTCCAGCTGATCAAAAGTTTGTGACCAATACTAGTAGCACGAAATTCAATTTTTTATTATTTAAGGAATATCACGGCGACATCAATAATATATTTCAGGCAGGCTCTCCAACGCCTCAGCTAAAATTGTTGTTAGGGCTTGCTTATTCTTTTGACGTACTGTTGATCGTAATTTGTGCGTACGCAATAAGACGAATTCGCAGTAATAGTAGCCATGACATTTCTTCCGAAAATATTGGCATGTTCGATCCAGTGGAACTTGAAACACTTGCAGATGTTTCTAAGGAATTAGTGTACACGCCTACAATATACAAAGATAGGAGTATTTAAGGCGCGTATTCTAACCATTCGTCTTCATTTTTGCACCAATCTGTATGCAGCGAGCAATAAAATATTTTATTGACTATTATGCCCTTAACGATATAGATGAACTTTACGCTCTGTTAAAATCGGAAATAGACACTCAACCGTCCAACTATTTTCCAAACCCTCTGCAATCAGTTGATTGTGTGCACCTAGTAAACACAGAGTACGAAAATCAGCCCGTGATTGTGGAAGGAACACTTGATCTGGTAGACGATTTGCTCTTTTCAACATGTTACCCCAAGAAAAGGCAGGGGATCGATTGGTAAACGTTGACTTATTATTATATTGATGTTAACAGATTTTTATTCAGGAGCGAGCCTCTGTATGTGGAACTGACAGATCTGATGGTTTGTCCGGGCGATTTGCTAAAATGTCTGTCACACTTCGGGCCTCGGAGGACCCAGCGCAACTTGATCGTGGACGAGCTGGATTGGGACGACGACGACGACGACGACATCTCCAAAGGAGCTTGGTGAAAATGCTATGTGTTTTCAACAAATGTAGACTGGAGTATCTCGCTATGATGCTTCGAAGAAGGAAGAAGGAAAATATCAAATTTTTATGCAATCAAAAAATAGAAACTGTTCATCTCGGAAAAAATCTACAAGTGTTTCCCGAATCATTTACCCTATTTGGTGCTAATCGTATGTATGCCTATCGTGGTATGCTCGGTATCACAGTAGAGCAACATTTATACGCTAGACATCGTGTCCGCTTAAAGTTTCCCAACCTACCTTGTATTGTACAGAGAGGTGGAAATGGTCACCAAAGTTATTTCCCAATCGAACTTTTGAAAATAGCATTGTCAAATATTGAGTAATTTGTATGCGTATGTGGTATTGTTATGCTGCATTTATTACGAAAATAAAAAAGATTACAATAATTCATTCGAATCCAAATGGTAGAACTTCAAGGTTTTCGTTTATTATGCCTTTTTGGCACACTGGTAAATATTTTTTATTATACTTCCTAGTTATTATTCTATTATCTTTAGTAGGCTGTATTTTATTATAGTTGAAGACCGAAGCATCCTTCTGTTCTTCCTCTTTTCCATAGTTGAGTACTTTGCGCACAAAATGTTCAAACTGAAGCTCCTGAGCATTGTTGACATCGAATGTGATGCCTCGAATCTTCTGCACATATTTAATGGCTTTCGTCTGCTTGTGCACCATTTTCATTGCATATTGTTTAGCTCCGCCGCATGCAAAAGTCAAAATTTCGTAATCTGCGTTTTCTTCGCTCATCTGGCCCAAATATTCGCCGGTGTGAACCGGAACACGATCACGCTTATGCTGAACTATTACACTGTCTGTGTCAGTGTACAGTAACTCTGTGCCCGGTGTGTTATAACATTGCTGCATGTAGTCAAGCAGCTTCAGCCTGGCTCGACTCGTCGTCCACAGGCTGAGGACAATATTGCTGGATGTATGTTCGGCAATAAAGTTTTTCTTAGGCTTATACATCACTCGAATGGCTGCATCAGAGATTGGGATTATTGACGATATTTCCTTTATTTGGTAAAATTAGTTCAATTGACAAAATCCTAACCATTCTATGGTTGAGCACGAGATCATAAAATTCCTGCGGTCTCGTTATAACTTTGTTCGAACCAAGCTGATTTCGCATGCTGAACTTTCCCCTGAAAAGATTGGATAATTTTAAAAAAACATTTTTGAGCAGACCATAGACTATTTAGCATCAATTTGGCAATGAATCGTAGACCCGGATTCTTTTTACTACTCCCTAATTCTAAATCAACCCCATATATGCGTCGATACTCGTGGATATACTGTCCCTTTTGTTCCGAAGTTTCAACCCCTTCAGGAAATCCGCTTGATTCCACCTAAAAGACTTTGGAATAAAATTAATTCAAGAAGGTCCAACCTTAAGCCTGATGAATTGGCGCACATATCCTTTAAAAACATGGTCGCTCCATTCTTCATAATGCCATGCTCTCCAGAAACGGTCAATGACGTAGCCCATTTCCAACGCTTTTTCGAGTTCAATGTGGGTGAAATTACCGGTGAAAGCCCTCTGCTGTTCAGAATGTTCACATTTGTGTGAACAGCGTGTCGCGTTTTTGCGAAACAAAGCCGCACACCGATTACAACAACCAAACAGGAGTCTTTCGTCAATCTTCATCGGCAATACTGGTATTCGTAAACCACGAGGAGGGATGACCCGAACACGGTAAAGACCCTTGTAACTTAGATGCTCTGGTTTGGTCCAGTTAACAAGCATCTCCTCCGCGCTAGGGCGAACAATTGTAGGAACACCAATTGGGTAAGCAGTGTCGTAGTTAACCCATGGGTATAGCGAGAACAATGTCAAAGACGGAGATCTTCTCATCCGAGGACGGTTCAGCAAAAAGTCGTAATGGACCCTGTTCGTCCTCCGCAATACGCAAGTCTAGGGTCCAAAGGGCCACGTTCGTTTGCCAAGATCCTCAAAAAATACTTTCATCTCGTGGTTTTTTTTCAGTTGGTCGTTTATTTCGCATTCCCATATTTCTTCAACGTGTAGAATGCAGCCATTATCGTCAGGCTCGCGAAGTTTACGAAGTCGGTCTTGCGTCGTTTCATTCAGTTCACGACAAGTCTTTCCGTCAACGAGCTGCTCGTCATATTTGAAACATCGCTCACACCCATGCCAATAGCAGCCGAGCACTTCAATGCACCGTTGCTGGCTCTCAATCCAGCCGTCAAGCTTGAAATTTTTCCATTGTTTTTCCCGTCCGTTGCCCGCATGTTGTATATCAACGCATTCACTTTTTGCTCGCCAGTCCAAATATTTAATTGCAATCACGCTGGCTCTGTCATTACGTTCATATCCAAGTTCGGGGACCATTGCCAACTGATTCTCTTGCATGAATTGGGCCTTGAAGATATTCATGCATGCACTGTAAAATAGTGGCATAGGTGTATTCATTACATTGTATTGCAACTAAAAATAAACCTTGCAATTGTACAACTTATCGGTAACACATCAAATCCATCCGTGATTTCAGTCATCAAAATATGACGAAATCTCACCAAAGCCATGAGCAGAATTTCGGTGTCGTTGTGACAATAAGTGCGTAGTTCATCAGGCAAGAAGAAAGGCGTCTCTTTGTTTTCGTCATACCATTTAATAAACTTCTCATATTTATCCTTTTTCATTGAGCCGGGCTCGTACATTGTCCAATCAGGAAGTTTTCGCAGTCGGACAACATAATTCTCCCTCCTGTTAAATGCGTAAGGGAAGAACGGTTTGTCCTCACAGTCAAGATTAAAAGTCTTCTTTAAATCCGCGAGCGCGATCGGCATAATTAGGCATGAGTCACGCCAGATGAGCATTGAATGCTTTGGACTATGCTGAACACGAAACTCATATATTTTGAGCCCATTCATAACGACATCAGGGCGTCTTGCCGTTTTGCAGAGGTAATTAAGTGCGAAATGGCCGTCAAATCTCGATGCATTATGAGCCTAAAAAATTTCTTTTAAGCAAATTGTGTTTCATCACCCTTACCCATAGGTACGTCTTGTATTGTTTGTTCCACGCCTTTAAAATCCACTCAACAAATGCAGCAACAGGCTGCTCATGGCCATCTGCTTCACTCCTATTATTTGAATTTTTGCTAAAATTAAATCTATGCTATCAGAACCTACCATTCTTTTGTCCGCTCCAAAGCTCCATTGTTTTGACGACAAATCTCACAATCATCATCCATCTCTGATGAGTCACAGCAATCGGTACAAGTAACACGCGCCGAAAGGAAATTGACCATATGTACCCGCTGCCCTTCGTTCTCAAGTTGTTCAAGTCGTGTTTCTGTATCCCAGACGACGATGCGATAGTTCTGTTCTTCCTCTGGTATTTTGATTTTTTTGATGAAGCAGCTGGTATTTTTCTCATGATAAACCTTCAAATTTTACATGTTTATATTTTTACTAATTTGGGATAATTATTACCTTACAACGTTTGCAATAGCTTGTGTGGCATTTGTGTTTTGGGCCACAATCTGATTGGTAAACTCGATTGCAAAGATGGCAACGTTTATAGAGCCTGCATGTTGGCCCACGATGACCTTCATAACAACGTTGCGAAAAAAAGTAACGATTACATTCTGGACAGAATATTCGGATGCCATCCTGTTTCGGGCATGGATATTGAGGTCCCACTAAAAATTTTCATTATAGCACAATGCTTTACAATAAACAAAACCTTTAGAACATTGTGGACATCTGCTCTTACAACTCATTGTATGTTTAGCGTCAACAGTGTATGTACATTCGCAGTCAACGCAGTATTTCCGACCGAGCTTAAAGAAACCATGAATCTTTTTGATCACGTCATAATGACTGTTCGAAAGAAAAAGCGTGACGTTAAAACGATGGCCCCCCGCTCCTTTCCAAAGAGGCCGAGGTAACTCTTCCGGCCGATCTTCAAACAACACTATACGATACGTTCCGGGAAAAACGTTATCCTTAAGCATATTATATTTTCATTAAGAACGATTAAAATTGTGTTCAAAAAAATTTACCCAGTATTGCTGAACAGGCTGCAGATGATCAATTCCATACGAATCTTGGTCAAGGAGGATGCCAGACTTATTCATCAAATCCTCAACTGCAGTTTCCATTCGAACGGTATTTGATAATAGGCGGTTGTACGCCTCATGGTCTTTGCAAAAATACGTTCGCTTTTTGATGCTTTCAAAAAATAGAGGCTCGTTCTCCGTCTGGTTGCGACTGGAGCAAAAAATTTCGTGATCGTGATAAGCTTGGCCTGCTACAAGGGCGTGAAACAAACAGTATCTGTCTCGGTTGAATATGCGAATTCTTTGCGTTTGATTGTGCCCCCAATTCTGGTGTGGAAAGAATCGCGGGGCTGCTCCTGCCGGAATAGTTAAACATGTAACGACGATCTCCACCGGCTCGCTGAGTAGCAACGTTTTTTTGTTAGAGCCTCCTTCGTCTCCCTCGCTTTGACCTAGTTTGTCCATTTCAGCCATAACGACGTCAACATTATTTTGCTTTGGAGGCCTCAAAGGCAGCACTACTGGATCGGTTAACCCTTTTCCTGCCACCATTATTCCCAATTTTGAAATTGAGCGTCCACTTTCTTTTTCCGCATTTTGTACTGCTCGGGCGATGAGTTCGTCGAACGCTTGGCGGAGCGCTTCATCAGGCTGTTCATGTTGTGCGTTAAGCACAAATTCGGTGACATGACGCTGCACTGAGAACCGTTCCATCTTATGTATATGATTGGTGATCTCCTCGTACAATGGCGTCGGTTCTTCAGCGGCATTTGACGATGCACTATCGTCGCCCATGCCTGTTTGACGACTTGCGGATGAGGAAGCTCGTCTTTGTAGTTTTTCTTCCATTTGGGGATCAGTTGGATATTGTTCAAAATAGGCCATAGAACGGAAATCCCATTTCAGCTGTTTAGGAATAGGTTGGCCTTGTCTGCAATTTTCCGTATTTGTCGTTCTTTTTCTTTCAGACGGCATGTCGCTGAATATAAATTACAAAAACCGGGCAGGGTTTTGGTTCTTCAAAAATAAACAAAGTACTATAATACTTAGAAAGCTGAAACGTGATGAGAGCGATATATTTATTCAGGATTATTAACATTTGCGTATTCATCGCGATTGTACTAAGCTACACAACAGGCTTTGCTTTCCAGATATTCATTCTTATTTTGCCGCATATTGGCTTCCTGACGATTCTCCTTCAGTTTTCGGGATTTCATCATCGTCATCAGCGTTGGCTCCAGTAGGCTCAGTGGGCGGGATGAATACCGATGAAATGATCCAGTCATACTGGGCCGAATTCTCGCCTTCGGCTCCCCACTCGGTGCCCGTTTCCTTAATATAATATATAATGAACGGACAAAATAAAACCTTTGTCGTTTATTCTGAAGTCATACCTTAACATTTATTTTAGCCACAATCGTCTTCCCAATATATAGATCTAAAAGCTTAGCAAATCCTTCCCCTTCATTGTCCTGTTCCAACATCCGCATCTCGCTTGCATTACGACCAATAAATTTTTCAGCGGTATTAGTAAACATTGTCATAGTTTGACGGCACTCTTTATCGATTATATCTTGTAGTTCAAGTCGAAAAAGCACAGCATCCATCGGGTTTTTGGCAATGTGACCGCAACTTGAGCATAGTCTCTGATCAGATAGCTTACGCTTGCACAAAAACCCGCTTTGAGTTTTGACAGGGCATGCCTAATGTTATAGTGTAAACTACCAGCTGCTGGTATCGTAGGGTGTCAAGGCAACTCGTACAAAGCCAACTCGTACAATTTTAATTTTATGTGGCCATAACTTTTTTTTTAGTAATCCAATTCTTTAAAACTTGGTATCATTCGAATGCTCTTCATGTTTAGAAGCGATGATTAGGCAGAAGCTAAGCGATTAAGCATCTTAGAAAAAAGTTATAATTTATAAATTGCAAAAAAAAAAGTGCTTTTGTGAATTTTTAATGTTCTTAAAATGCAACTTTTTTTTTTGTGAGATGCTTAATCGCTTAGCATCTGCTTAATCATCGCTTCTAAACATGAAAAGCATTCGAATGATACCAAGTTTTAAAGAATTGGATTACTAAAAAAAAAATTATGGCCACATAAAATTAAAAATGTACGAGTTGCCATTGACCCGTATCGCAGAGCCGAACTCACTTCGTACAGTTTATACTGTAGGTTTAATACGCACGCGCGTACGACAAAAGCACCTGCACCATTGAACATTTTCACCTCTAAGATATTTTTAGGATTAACAAATTGCCCATCGTTATTGCGCTTGTAAGTTGATCGAAATTGGAAACGTGAAAGCATTTTTAAATAAAATATCTAAATTATACAAAAAGTTAACAAAAGAGTCAGTCTTGTGGGCCGCAGCGCGGGGCCAATTCATAAAACAGGATATGCAAAGTATACAACGCAAAATTAAACACGTTAAAAAAGCGAAAAATGTCTAATCTGCCAGATAGGCTTTTATGGGGATATACAGAAAGAATTGGCGGAAACCTAGCTTAAGTCTCGGCTTTGTTCTAAACAAAGATATAGATGGAAAATAACTTAGTCAAAACCTGGTCTTAGGTTTAAGCATAAGTTAGGGATATGGCCGAACCATATTTACGTGACATTATGGTATTTATTTATAAAAATATAACTTTTTAATTATAAAAATTTCTCATCCTTTCATTTACCCATGCTAATTTAGCAAAGTCTATTATTGATCAAAAATAACGACGGTACTGGGGGCCTACTGTATTATCCGAGCATCCTTATATTAAGTATAATAAATAGTAGAGACCAAAAAAAAAAAAGCACAAAAAAAGTGTTATAAAAAATGACAATTTTCTATTTTGGCAGTGACATAACGTATAGGCTTGAATTTTTGGAGAAAAATACTTTGGCACAAGGCCTACCCTTCTATAAAATTTAACAATTTTGACGGCATTAAAATTCTTGATAAAAACCCTCTTAGCCAAAAATCCCGCCTGCTTAAAGTTTACAAGTTGGAACATATTATTTTTTTTAAAAGTTTTAAACATATGAAAAATTGTGAAATTTTACAGAAAGGTAGGCATTGTGCCAAAGTATTTTTCTCCAAAATTTCAAACCTATGCGTCATGTCACTGCCGAAATAGAAAATTGTCATTTTTTATAACACTTTTTTTTGTGTGCCTTTTTTCCGTCTCAAATAATTAATAAATTATATTTAACTATTCGTATTATGAATTTTCCGAAACATTGGACGAAATTTTGAATGATAAAACGGGGAAAAAATTCATTTGTCAGAATAGAAAAAGGAGTTTGGAAGTCGGGGGGAAATATTTGCAACCCATTTGGTGAAAGATGAAATATTTTAGGAAAAAATGTGAAATAAAAACTATTCTTTTTTTTGGGCTATCATTGCTCCCCTAATACCCGCCCACCCGTTTTCATCTGCACATGACTTCTGCATGAAGCGCAGGAATTGAATGGTCGTCACCATTGGTCAAATTGATGAACAGTAACTGCTTCGTACAGCGTACGCATCGTTGTTCAAAACTATAAAAGTGTAATACTTCATTTTTGCAAAAAGGCCTTAAGGCTACAGCATTTTTTTAATTTACCCTAAAAATAAATTTGAAAAATAAAAATTATAAAAAATTAAATATTAATAAGAATTTTGTCTGTATTTTAGCAAAGTCGAAACCCCGAAACAAAAGATCAACCCTAGATTTTTAGGGAGGTATTTGATATATAATTCAAAAATACTTTCAGCGTCCAAAGAAGCCCATTTTTTT
Organism: Heterodera filipjevi; assembly: GCA_039877585.1. Taxonomy (NCBI): domain Eukaryota; kingdom Metazoa; phylum Nematoda; class Chromadorea; order Rhabditida; family Heteroderidae; genus Heterodera; species Heterodera filipjevi. The sequence goes on along the minus strand of JBDPZO010000042.1, from coordinate 67,696 downwards.
TTTGTTTTTGTTTTTTTTTGTTATTTAATAGTAATTAGCCAGATACTTAATCTCCATTATTCACCGTACCTGTCATTGTTGTGGATGTGTGAAAACTGCAACAATATTTAAACGTTTTCCTTAACCAAAACAAAAAAATAATTAAAAAATGTTTAATGAATAGGGAACGGGATTTTTAGGGGCGAAAAAGTCCAAAATAGGCACCTAAATAGGGGGGGGGGGCAAAAAATCGCGAAATAGGGGCGAAAAGGTTTCAAATGTAAGGGTGAAATTTAATAAAATTGCTGTTTTTTTTTCTATGTAAATAAGTTAAAACTAAGGCAAACAATTTTATTCACTGATTGCAGTTACCAATGAGGTACATTTTAAAATTATCAGGCAAAAATTCTTTGCAAATATCTTAGTAAAAATTTTTGTTTTAAAAAATTTATATGACAAATTTTGGGCTAAAATTTTTTGGTTTAAAAAAAAATTGGTTCTTAGGGGTATATTTTTTGAAATTTTTTTTCGGCCATCCTTAGGGGTGTATTTTTCTTTTTTTTATTGCATTTTTCTTAAGAAATTTCCCAAAATCCTAAAATAGTGAGTAAAATACCGTTCCCTAATGAATTGCGCTTTTATATTTCATTGCAAATCATTTAAATTAACAAAAAAAAACATAGAAAAAATGACCAATAAGGATTCAACGCCAAAAGATAGACCAGGGCTGGAATCTATCAAGTTCGATTTCGAAGGGTTAAAAAGTGATTTCAAAGAACATAAGGGGAAAATGGTGAATTCAAATGACAGCAAAATATATTTAATTTTTGTATTTTTATCAAATTGAGTTTTTTTCAAGATTTTTCTTTCAAAAAAGATTTTTGCATTTCAACGTGATCCCAAATCATTTTCAAACTTCAATAACTTAATCAAAAGTTTTCACCATATTTTCAAAATTTTAGGATTCCTTAGGGCAGGGGCCCGGCGGTGCCATAGGCGCCGCCGGGGGAATTTTAAAGAATTACGGTGTAGTTTTGCCAAAAAAAAACCCAAAAATTATATGCAAGAAAAAATGGCTCTTGATGAAAAAAAAAACTGACGAAATATAACCTAAAAGTAAAAAATGACTAATTTACTCTTTAAACAACGGCAACAAATGTTTAATTTTAGATCATTTACAAAAATTGTTAGAAAAATTTTGAAAAAAAATAACTTTATACCAGAATTTTTGCCAAAAAAAAAAAACTTGATCAACTTTATTTAAAAAGTGATTCTTTGGGTGTATTTTACATGAAATAAAAATGTACTAAATGTCAAAATATATGCAAACATTTAAAATTATATAATTACAGGTGGAAAGATCTAATGAAAATTCGAAATAATTATGAAATGAAAAGGAATTGGGCATGCACTCTCTTTTATATGGGAAAAGAAATGCAACGCAATAAATGTTTTGGACAGTGCGAAAGTTTTGAAAGGACAAAATAATCCAAAAATAATCCCTAAAACTAAAAATATGTAACAATTCGACTGATTTGTCCTGCCAAATACATTGCAATGGAGAGCCATTTTGGGGCTTTATTGAAAATAAATGAAAATTGGGGGATATGCATGCCGAAAAAAAACGCATATAATTAAAGACAGAATCTTTAAAAATGCCGTTGGATGCAAAAAAAAATCTGTGTGGATGCTACTTATAAATGGGCTGGTACCTGTCCTTATACTTTTTAAAATTTTAATTTTAAAAATGAATTAAATAATGAAACATTTAAGGTATTGTTATTTCCTTTCCACATCCAAAAAAACGGAGCTTTTTCGGTTGGAAACAAACATGTTAATCCTAAAATTGTGTTCTTTTGACGGAAAATATGTGCTTTTTTTTTGGGGCAATGACATGCTAGAATTGCGTATGATCAATCATTTTTTAGGGTAATCTTGATAATTATCCTACATTTCTCCACACCAAAAATGCGGGAGTTTTTTTGCTGAAAAAACAGACATATAATCCGCCAAATTGCAATTTTGCTTAAAATTCATCTGAAAAACGTCTGGCTTTTTTTGGGGCAGATTTGGCGACCTGGCACTTAAATGGGGTCTATTTAAAGGCACCCGATTCCTACTGAAATCATTTTCGGCATCAGTTTTCAGCGGCATTCAAGTTTCCCCCTCCCTCCCCTCACATACCTTTCAAAAATTGATCAATTACAGATACAAAATATAAAAACAACAAAATAACCTATTATGAATAATACATTTTGCATTGGCAATTATTATTTAGAGGTACCTATCCCCCTCTCTCTTTTTACCTTTTTAACATTCTAGGAAAATGCCCGAAAGAAGAAAATTGCCGCCCTAAAAAAAGAGATGAAAAAAAAAATATCGGACCTCTGGAAGGAGTATAAGAATGATCGCCAAAAAATAAAAAAAGAATTTACTGCTGAAATAGGTAATTTGTTAAAACTCAAAAAGTTTAAGCAAAATAAAATTACGATTTAAAAAATAATAAAATAATTTGAATTAAGTTTTTTTCCGTTTTCAAGAAATTTTGAAAGAAGCGGCGAGCCAGGCCAATCCGCCCACCGTTCATTGGACCCAAACAGGAAGTGAATATTTATGTGTATTATGATATTTTTAAATTAAAATTAATATATAAAAATAAATTAGCAATTAAATTAGTTGAAAAAATTTACGCCGATTAGGCTGGTGCTAATTTGGGTGATTTCAATAAAAAATGACTATTTTAAAAATAATTATAATTTATAAAGAACAATACAATAAAATAAAAATTCAAAAATTTTAATGCAAATTGTTTAGTTGAACATCAGTCATCGAGTGGGGCGGCTCATTATTCGCCAATATCGCCCGATTATTTTGAAAAACAATAATTTGCGACAATATTGTGGTGGTCGATGTGATTATTTAATATATGATGTTTACCAATTTAGTGTGATATTTTTAAATTTATTTAATATGTGATTTTTCCAGTTTAGTATAATATTTTGGATATATTTAATGTTTAAATATGTAAATGTGTTGTGATGTATGACGGGGCGGGGGTGGGAGGAGGGGGTAAGGGGGGGGGGGGTTTAAAAATGTATGACCGGTTTGTTAAAGTTTCCTTCCCTATTTGGCCATCCGTCAATTCAGTCCCCGCCCTCCGTCTTTTCCTCTTCTCTTTTTTTGGTCATCCATCAATTCAGTCCCCGCCCTCTTCCGTCTTTTCCTCTCCTCTTTTTGGTCATCCGTCAATTCAGTCCCCGCCCTCTTCCGTCTTTTCCTCTCCTCTTTTTGGTCATCCGTCAATTCAGTCCCTGCCTTCTTCCGTCTTTTCTTCGTCTTTTTGGCCGTCAGAAAGTGCCAACAGCGTCGAATGGCGCAGAAATGCGTGCCATGGGGGTGGGGTTGAGTGCGGCGGCGGTCGTTGCTCTCAGCCGTTTGAAACCTTTAGAAGAAAAAAATAGCAACATTTATCTCTACATATTCGTAAATTGTTGATACTTTTTCTTTTATAAGGAAACAAATTAATTCTCTTCATTTAAATTAATTATTACCGAGTCCCACGCATACAGTAAGCGAAATGAGCCATGTGGTGACAAAAAGCGCTGCCCCCAGCCACCACAACTGCCAGTCGTTGTCCCTGAAATTTCAAAAAAAACAGTAACGGCAATGCACAAAAATTAGATTATATGAGTTAACTGTAAAGAAATACAGTACAATAAAATTTTAAGACCTGATGTCGTTTGGCTCCGGCCAGTTAGGCCATTGCTGTGCCTTGTTAATGTCATAGCCCTGTTTCAGGCACAGCAATGGCCTAACATACCCTACTAATTTAAAACAGAAGAAATTGCCCGTTGTGCAATTTTCGCATCGATAAGTGGGCACAATTTCCCACTGATCGTCTGTGCAAATTGGCGAGAGGCACGTAAGGAAAACAATGCACGCAAAATAAAAAAGGGTCTTCATTTTAGGAAGACGGATGGAGGGCGGAAGATAATGAAAAATCATTAGACAAAATAATACCAATTAACAATTAATAAAGAAAAAGCATTTAATAAGTTTTTGCAAAAAAAAAGAAAAGACTTAGTAAATGCTTTACATTTTTATCAACTGTTTTCTGGTCGATTGGTAGATATTGAGCGTGAGAAATGTCGGGTGTGGTTGTCGATCGAAATGCAAGAGAAATATCGTGGGTGGGGGGGGGGGCAATTAAAAGCTTAGTTGGCGGGATTGTGTGTAGAAGAGAGGGAAAGCAACCAGATCGATTGGGTGGTGGGAAAATGGACAGGAGAATTGAAAGAGCGGCTTAATTAAGCTAAGGGAATAGGGGCAGAGGTCTGGGCCCATCAATAGGATTGGGCGGGACATTGGACCCCTGCCCCTGTAACCCATTAGAAGGGGAAGTTCATGGGATTAGGCAGGATCCTAGACCCGCGCAATAAGCTGGACCCCCGCCCCTGTAACCCATTACTACTTAGGTTTTTCAATGATAATTTAATTTTTGGCTACCTTTTATCTTTTTCCAGTGTTCTCGTGTTACTATGGGCATATTTGTACTTCACTACACAATATCCAACATTCGAGACGCCCTCGACTATCAATCAACTTCCCCGGGTGGAAAAGAAGACAGTGGTACTCTGTCCGCTGCTATTGGCCCAATGGAAGACAAAGCGGCCCGAGAAAGGATACAGGTATTGAAAGTCGATGGGCACACACTAGTTTTTTATGATTTAAATTTTCTCACAAAATTTTTTGCCAGCGGTTTGCAAAAGCGTACACTAAAAATGCATGAATTGGGATTTATGCCACTACAGAATCCGATTCCGAAAATTTACATAGAACCCAAAGGCTCTTATACAACAATAAATCTGCAGTTTTTCGTTTAACAATTTTTAATTGCTGAATTTTGTTTAGGAGGCGTATAAAAAGCTGTCTATTCGTTTTTTACACAAAATGTCGACCACGCCAAAAAGTCAACGTCGCCAATTTTTTTTTACAAAATTTCTTAACAATGGTTTCTCTAATTATTATCATTCATCAAAGGAACCTACCGTTCAGAGCGCGAAATTTACGTGTCAATTCAGAGAGAAACGCCGAAGCTCTTTAAGTCGTCATACATGTTGCCTGCGACCCAACAATATGGAGGGGGCATTGAAAGCCGAAGTCCAAAAAATGTTTTCGAAAATCAGACTTAGGGGCTTCAAAAAATTTCAGAAACCCAAACACTAAACGAAAAAATAAATTTCAAAAACAAAAACGAAACGAAAAAAAATTGACGGAGAAACGAAAAATACACATTTTCTTAAAAAACGAAACGAAAAAAAATAATTTTTTAAAAGCAAAATTCTTCATAACAATTACCGTAAACAATAAACAATAAATAATAGGAATTATGCTGCCATGTCTCCTCAGCACCCCGAAATGCCCTTTAATTCCATCATAGCTATTATGCTGCCACTCTTCTCAGCACCCCGAAATGCCCTATTATTCCATCATAGCTATTATGCTGCCACGTCTCTCAGTGCCCCAAAATGCCCTTTATTATTCCATCATAGCTATTATGCGCCACTCTTCTCAGCACCCCAAAATGCCCTTATATTCCATCATAGCTATTATGCTGCCACTCTTCTCAGTGCCCCAAAATGCCCTTTATTATTCCATCATAGCTATTATGCCTTCTTTACATCGTCCCAATATTCTCTGCATAATAGCTATGAAGTCGTCGGTTAATGCATACGGTAGTAGTGGGAATACGTGTGATTAGGTAAAGCAATGAATGCGTGAATTTGAATGTGTAACATAAATACTCACTGCTTAACTCTCGACGACTATTTTATTTTATATTTTTCGAAAGCATATACAAAATTTTTAGAAGTATGCAGCTTAATTTTTTTCTATGTTTAATTTTCCCAATTTTGGCTAATCTTTCAATTTGCGTTGTGTCAACTTACCAATGGGACAAGGATAACCCCTTGGCAAATGTCCGCACATTTGCTACCTTTATGGACGCACTTTACAAGGATTATAGCGAAAATAATGATGACAAAATGGGTCAGTTTTATACGAAAGGAGTAATAATTCTTATGCAAGCAATTTTCGAATAATTTCGTCAGTCTCGGTGCTGGTGCTTTCTTAAATCTGCCATTTTTACTGAATTTATGAACTCATTACTTTGTCAAAAGCAGCTAAAATGTCTTAATCTTTGTTTCTAGGATAGTCTGTATTTTTTAGCTTACTAAATTTTAAAAACTTTTAACTTTTTCCAAACCCTTGACAATTGTCCATTTTTTGGCCACAAATTTATTTGAATTAAATTTTTTGAATTAAGATAAAAGAGCAATTCAAAGGCTATTTGCAATACTAAAATCGTTACTTAGTTGCTTCTGAGAAAAGTTAATGCTAGATTTATTCAAAAATTCAATAAAAAAAATGTTTCCTATTAATCATGGCTCGCATATGAAATTTTTCAAAAGCCTCATCTGGCTGGCAAAAAAGCCTCTTTTTCGGGGTTCAAAAACCTATTTTGAAAATTTTAATCAAAGATTAGGCTCTTATTTATGAATTTTTTCAGTTCCTTTTTTTAATTGTTAAAACATTTAAAGAGGTAGGGCCCGGTGGTGCCATAAGCGCCGCCGGGTAAAATTTTGAAAAATCTGAATGTATCTTAGTAATAGATTTGCAGCAAATACTAAATTTTGTTAGTTTTTAGATAATTTTGTGAAAACCTATGCAAATTGGGGGGAGGTGGTGCCGATAGGCGCCACCGGGAAAATTTTTGTAAAATTTAGATCTGGTTTCTTAAAGGCTATAGCTTAAAAAGGGTCATTTTGAGGACTTAGTTTCTAAAAAACCTACAAAACTTCAATCCTCATTTTTAAAAAGCCTCATCGGCCTCTCAAAAAAACCACAAATGAAGTTAATCAAATCTGCGACCCCTTTTATTAATCAATTTCTTCAATAAAATATTAGCTTTAAAATGCCAAATCTTATTACTAACTGAATTTGCATGTTACAAAAAATGGAGGTGCCGGAAATTTTTTTTTTTTTTTTGCATGAGACGATTTTTCCGCTTATTGTAAGTTCCGGAATTTACCAATCGAATCTGTTCTTAGCTTTGCATTGGTTGACAAAGCAGGTGGGTCGGTTCTCATTTGTTTGTTGACCATTTGTTATTTGCTTTTTGAGTTATTTCTCGACATTGGATATTTTTCTTTTGATTTTAAATCCCTCGGCCAAAATGTCTAATTAGAAGAATAGGTAAATTTTATGTTTAGACACTTTCTCGCAATATTCAAAGTCATATCCGAAAATATATTATAGTATGGATCAAAAAAGAACAGTGTTTAATTTAACATTTATCAAATGTGCGGCAGAAATTGCCCATTTTCGAGTGAACAAAGAAAAAACCGATGAAGTGTATCGAAATTGGAATGTGGACCCAACTATGTGAAATCTATTTTTTGCTTTTTGCACTATGACCAATCGCTTGGCCGACAAATTGGCGAAAAATTCCAAAATGAAATATTTTCGCCTGAAAAAGAAATTGCCGAAACGGTGGTGGACCAAATTATGCAGTTGACCTTCTCGCTTGCCATTCGAATTCAGCTCAGTGTGACGTAAATGCATATAAAAGCATATAATTAAAAATTAATAGGGGAAGGAAGGGCGTCAATTATTTGCAAAAAGAATTGCCATTTTTCATTATTCTTTTTGTCCTTAGTTCAGAATACCATATTTTTTCCTTTCATTTTGTTTTAGCTAGGGTTGGGACTCTGGCCCCGTGCCGACCCCTTATCACCGACCACGACTTTCCCAACTCTATTTTGGCCATTTTCGGGTATCCCCGACCGCAATTCCGATGCTCCCAACCCCGACATTTCCCGACCCCGACGCTGAACTCTCCGACTCGGGGTCGAGGTTAAAATACACACCTAAGAATGGCACTTTTAATCAAAAAAAGAAACACGTTTTTATTTTTTCTACCATCAAACATCAAATGGCTTATCTTTTCATTTGATTTCTGTAAGGTTTCTCTTTATTTAATCTATGATATTTTAATTTAATTGTAATCAAAGCCATATTTTGAATATTTTTGGGGAAATTTTGGTTTTTTGCCTCCAAAGTCCTTAACCAAAAATAAATATAACGAAAAATATACCCATAAGAACCGACAAAAATTGTAAAGAAGTTGAAAATTTTTGCCATAAAATGTTAGCAAATACGTGAAAAATTAATTTTGTTAGGCGGTGCAGCAAATTCGCCAAAAGGTGCTTTGATTTATTAATTTTATAGTTATGCCAAATACTTCAAAAGCTACTATGGCTACTATGGTACTGTGTTATTGACAGAAGAATGGCAATTGAAAACATTGTTGACTGCCTATAAGAAAATGTCAAATAAAAATTGCAATTGCAACGAAAATGGGTATAGAAATAAGGCACAATTTCAATTATATTTTCTTGGATTTTTAGAATTTTTCCATTTGAAATTATTAAAATTTACGAAAATGGGACTCACTTGTGGACTGAATATTTAAGTCCAGTTGTTCAAGACAACGAGGAACAACAAGAACATATAAGAAGTAAGTTTTCAATGCCTATTTGTCTTAATTAATATTTAATTCGAAAATCAAATTTATTTATTTTTTAAAATAATTAATAAATTCAGGAAATTTCAATTTTATTCTCGAACTTTCCAATTTTAAATTGTCATATTATGATGTTTATAAATTGTTTCAAGTAATTATAGAGAAACAAACAACTGAAAATAAACAAGCAGAAAAATTGCACGCTTTTCTGATCAATAAATTTACTTCGTTTTTGCGAGCATCATCATTGGAAGAAGAATGGGGGTAAGTGGAACCAATAAAATTTAAAATGCAATTGAAAATTTCCATGCTAAAAAAGTTTAAATTATTTTTTTGTTATAAAAATTAGAGATCGGACAAAACAATTAATTGATCAAAAAATCAATTAATTGGAGCAATAAAGGATCAATAGTGAAAATATCAATTAATTCATCAATTAATTGATCAATTAATTGGTTGATGAAAATTGTCAATAATCAAAAAAGGGGAATTTCAATAAAATGAGCAATTAATTGGTTGATCCAAGTTTCCGATCTATAATAAAATAAGTCATCACACCGTGGACCAGCTCGGCGCCTTACGACAAAATAATACTAAGGTAACAACCACTACAGCCCTATTTGTTCTGCATGTGTTTGCATAAATTTTATAAAACTGAAAAAAGTATTCCCCAAAAAAATGAAAACTGAATTTAGGAGAAAATTTTGGCTAAAATTTTGAAAAATTATATGTTCATCCAAAATGTCTTTTATAAGTTTTTAGATTTGTATAATAAAAAATTTTTCCCAACTTGGCTTTAGCCTCTGAGTCTTGAATTGTAATTTTTCTCGTTAATTTTGATTTTTATATTTTTTTGACCTTTTTTAGGCAAATTTCGGCCGTTTTAATACATTATGCATATTTTGCCATTTTGTGCATATTTTAGCATTTTCATACATATTTTATGCGTGCACACCAGGGATGCCGCCGATTTCCGATTTCCGGTTTCCTTTCCGATGTTTTGGGGTCGGAATTTCCGATTTTCCGAATTCCGAGGAAAATTTGGGGCATCGGAATTCCGATATTTTTGGGGAAAAATCGGAAAAAAAATCGGAATTAATTTTCTCAAAAATAAATAAAAATTTTCGAAAATAAGAAGTTTTGGTCAAAAAAAAAATTAAAAAAAATTAGTAATTTTTTAGAAAAAAAAAATTTCCGATTATATTTTTAAATCAATATTTTTGTCTATATTTTGGGTTTTGCAAAATTTTCATCAGTATTACGACTTTTTTCGTAAATATTAGTGAAAACCCTAATTAGTACCATCCCTACCCATTATTCCAATAGGTATTTGCTTAAATATTCTACCTATTTTTCTGTCCCAATTTTTCATAAAAAGTTTTATTTTTTTAGTTTTTGTATTTATTAACTCAAAAAGCTT
>JBDPZO010000042.1:0-57688 GCA_039877585.1 Heterodera filipjevi | reverse complement strand
TGATGGGGTTTGCGTCGAAATTTTTAAAAAGGCGAATAAGGAAAAAAAAATTAAGAAAATTTTTTTGTTTTTAAATTGATTGAGGATTTATTTTTATCTTTATTTTGGATAGAATTTATTTTCCTATTTTATTTTTTTATTAAATTCGATCAGACAATTTTTTTTACTTTTTTAATTAACGAGTTGTTGGCTTGCGTCCCTGGTGGCTCCTGGTTTTTTTTTTAATGTTCCCCATTGATGTCGTTGGTTGTAGAATTTTGGCAATTGTGCCACTAAATTTATTTTCTAAACCCATAACACTCTCTCCTGGGGGAACATACCTGATAATTTTTAATGTTTGTGAACAAAAGCGGAAGTAAAAGGTTAATAAAGGAGATTATACAAGGATATAGGAAAATAATGGAAGAAATGGGAAAAAGCAGATCCTGGTTAAAGCAAAAAGAATTGATCAATGGAAAAATTCCATCCTAACCGGGTTTTAAAATTTGAAATACTACCAACAATATTATACCAAAATTGGATAAGAAATTGGAAGACCATCACTGTAGTGTTTTAATTTGCCAATGGGACACGAAAAGAAGAAACTCTTTTGGCATTATAAAAGGTCGAAGTGGGGGACAGTAAAAGGTTTTATACCGAAGGGAACATTTAATTTAAGCCCGAAAAGGGGAAAGAAAAGGGAAAATGGAAAAAAAGGGGGGGAAAAGAAAAATTGGAACACAATGCCCAAAATGGAAAATATGAAATGCCCCAACCTTTTCTTTTGTCAGTTTTCCTTTAGAAGTGAAACCCTGACCTTTTCCAGAGCCTGTACCTGCTTGACGTTCTCAAGGGAACTGAAGCGGGTAAAGCTCAGATAGTTTACATTTTACTTAAGGTTCTCAGTGATTATTTTAACATTTGAAAAAAAAAATTTGTTGGGTAGGCAAAAAAAATATGGTCCATCCTAACTAAGTATTTCATGGTTTTCACATATTTATCAATTTAACATCAATTAAATTGCCTGCTCTGACTCTTCTTGTTATTCATCCATTTCTATCTGTAAAATGCCAAAAATCCTTATTTATTTTCCCAATTTAACTAATTTATCATTCATTTCTTGCTTAAAATATTTCTTTCTGTTGTAATTAACATCACACAACCTATCAAACGCTTTTATTATTAGGGAGTTAATTTTATAAAATTAAAGTTTTTAAAACGACTTTTAAAAGAGGCTGTTCATTTATACTAATTTATCACTCCCTTCGAATAGTATTTTAAAGTCACTTCAATGGTCCTCGCACCACTCGAAACATAGATCCAATTCTAGCTCTCTTACGCTCTTTTTCCCCCTTCCTCTCCCTGCCTCCCTCTTTCTATCTTTTCTTCTTCCCCCGAGGCTGGCTTGCTCGTTTCTTACTTTAAACAGCCATTTCTTAAAATTTTCCGACACACCATTATTGGGGGGGGGGGGAGACATGCTCACTTTCCCCTTCACAGAAGCCGGCTAAACCCAACAAAAAAATTTGATATGAAAATTTTTCAAAATGAAAGGCAATAATTAAAGAGCCTTTGAAACAAAGCTCCTGAGTGGCTCTATGATTATGACGTGTAAAACATCGACTCCGATGATAAATAAAGGCCTGGGGGATTTTCATGGTTCTTGAATTTTTAGTAATAACATTCATAACCTTGTTAGCAAGTTAATTAATTACTATTTGTGTTTTTAAAATGAAGGAAAATTTTTCAATATTCATTTTGTTAAATTTATTGTAATATCAAAATAGACAAAATTGAAGCCGGAAATAAAAAAAAAATAAAAATGGCAAAATCATTTGGGAATTATTCTGGAGAAGAGGCCTTGGGGACAATTATAGAGAAAGGAATTATTAAGCATTAACAGAGGAGAAAATGTAACACAACAACTCTAGCATGGGTTTATCAGAGGAAAATATCAAAATAAGCGAAATAAAAAAAAAATCTCAAAAGAGAAAAAAATCAACAAAAAAAACTTTTTTAAAAAAAAAGTACGCTATAATAATAATACGAAAACTTCCTATGCAATAATTGAAAAAAATAAAAAACTAAGGAAAAAAAACGAAGAAAACAAAAAAAAAAAAGGGAAAAAAAAAAAAAAGACCCCAAATAAAAAGGTGGTGTAGAATATTAGAAACTCATTTGATTTCCGAATTGTTGGTGTTGTGTAGCGTTGGAAACAAAAAACAAAAAAAATATTATAAACATAAACAAAACCCCAAAATTGCGTGCCGACCAACCACCACCAAGTCATCATACTTTATTAATTGGGCGCTATAAATGAAATTAAACTTATATTAAAAATCATAATAAAGAATAACAAGCCCAAAAATGGATGAGCCAAAAATAGAAATCGTGCAAAAAAATTTCATGTGCACTGCGAAAGCCATAAATTTATGAAATGAATATACAAGCGGAAAAACGAACATTTTCAAGGAAAAAGGCCTAGGGGAAAAGGAATGATATGCAACCATATGTATGCCCGAAATAATTGTAGATAAGAAAAATCGGAAATAAGTGTTACATTGCAATTATGAAATTTAAAAAAGAAATTTGGCAAAAGAAGAAACAAAGAAAAAGACAAATAAGAGTGAGGGATCAAAGAAAAAAATAGGAAAAAAAAAAACAAGGCATATTGGGAGCTCAAAACAATGCAAAAACCCAAAAATGACGGTGCTCGATCTCTTTGCACAAACAAAAAACATTTGGAAACTGAACCAAATAAACATTTACCGATGGCGAAAAAGCGAAAATTTGGAGAAGACCGGGACCTTAAAATTAGAGAATAAGAGAAAAGGAATTAATAACCTTTCAGTATTTTTTTCAACCATTTTTTTGTCGAAGAAAGGTTTAAATAAAGTAATAGCATTATTGTTTTAATCCTTTTAAGTTTAGTTTGCCTTATGTCGGTCATAACGCCCCTCGTTTTGTCCAAACATTATAAATTTTATTCATATTTTAAGTTTTTTTTATGTTGTTTTACTCAATTGTTCACGACTCCGGGAATATCCCCCCCGTCCCCGCCAGGGGGGCTGAAGCTGAAGATCTTTTTGAATAACAATATGCTTCTTCTTATCACAATACTTTTTATTATAAAAATAGATTTTTGTGTGGAAAACAAAATTAAAAAAATTTGGGTAATAATTCATAAAAATTATATGTCATAGTATTAGGCATTATGAATTTTTGATTTTCTCTTTCCAGACATAATAGGAATAAATTGGACCATATAATTAATTAATGAGTTTTTTTATTGGCCCGCTGTCTACTGACCGGACGATTTATACATGATGATTTGGCAAGGAAAAATTTTCCGATTCCGGTATGTAAAAAAAATGATTTATAAAAAAAAAGAAAACAAAACAAAAAAAAATTTTCTTATGAAAGTCCCTTGATTCACACTCTTGGTTGTGTTAAAGAAACGACATTACGATCCACCCAATGAAATAGAATTTTCGATTTTAAAATATATTCTTAATATTATTTAATTGATTAAAAAAATATTTTTTAATTTTTAAACAAAAAATTAAAAAATAGTAAAAAAATTTTAAAATTAAATCAAAAAAAAACATACAAATAAAAAAGTACGCTTCTAATCAGAAAAAAAAATTTATTTAAATGTGCAAAAACATTTCAATGAAAAATAAATTAAACACTAATAAGGCAAAATACGGCAACATATCCATAATGAAAGGGGAATCAAATAATCCTGTCAAATACAATAATTGCTAAAGGAAAATGGCTCTGTGTGTAACATTGGTGGGTTGTGTGTAACAATTTTAAAAAACTTTATGATTGGGATTGGAAAGAACAAAAAATTCCAGAGAAGAAACCAAATTTTTGCAAAAAAAAAAAATTAAAAACAAAAAAAAAAAAAGTAAGGGAAAAACAAATAAGCGGCAAAAGAGAGAAAAAAAAAAAAAAAAAAAAGAAAAAAAAAAAAAAAAAAAAAAAAAAAAAGAAAAAAAAGGGAAAAAAAAAGAAAAAAAAAAAGGAAGGAACTACATAACAAAAAAAAAAAAAAAAAATAAAAGACAGGAAAAAAAAAAAAAAAAAAAAAAAAACAAAAAAAAAAAAAATATAAAAAAAAAAAAAAAAAAAATTAAAAAATATAAAAAAAAAACAAAACACAAAAAAAAAAAAAAAAAAAAAAAAAAAAAATAAAAAAAACAAAAAAAAAAAAAAAAAAAAAAATAAAAAAAAAAAAAAAAAAAAAAAAAAATAAAAAAAAAAAAAAAAAAAAAAAAAAAAAAAAAAAAAAAAAAAAAAATAAAAAACAAAAAAAAAAAAAAACTAAAAAACAAAAAAAAAAAAAAAAAAAAAAATAAAAAAATACAAAAGACAAAAAAAAAAAAAACAAAGAAATGGCAATATATTGGAAGGAAGAAAACAAACAAAACAGAGGAAACCCACTACAATGAGCCCCCTTGGTGTGTTCGTGATTTGATAGCAAAATAGCAAAAAACAATTCAGATGGAAAGTGGGGAAAATTTTCCGGAGCGGGGAGGGGGGAAATTTGACAAAATAAATCTTGTTTTTTTGTGTCCCCCCCCTTTTTTTTTTTTTTTTTTTTTAAAAAGGATTTTTTCTAGAGGAGAGAAGAGCGCCCCCCCTTTTCTGTTTTAAAGTAATACACTTATTTTTTCATTTTTTTTTTTTTTTTTCTTTTAATGAACCATTTTTTTATTTTTATTGATAATGAATTGAATTGGTGTATGAATAGTGAATGTCCTTTTTTTTTTTTGAAATTTTTTTTGTTTTATAATCTAAGAAGGGGAAAATAGAAAAGAGAACAATAGAGGGAAGGAAGTGCTTTGCTATTCAATATAAGCGGAAGTGTTAAAATTTAAATGATCTTCCTTTTTTTTATTACAATCTGTTAAGACCGGGATTTTGGGAATAAGAAAAAAAAAAAAAAAAAAAAAACATGACCGCTCAAAAAAGGCTTAAATTTTGTTCAATCACTAAGTGTAAGTAAGGACGATTACGGAAGAATAAGTAATAAAAAATAATAGTAAAATATGGTAATAATATTTTAAAAACAATATATTAATAAATTTTTCAAATTGAATTTCATTAAACAAAAATATGAGTATGATACTTACTACCTTCGCCAAGATGCATATGTCGTATTTAATCCCTCAAAAAAAAAAAAATAAAAAAAAAGCAAAAAAAAAAAAATAAAACCATAAAAAAAAAAAAAAAAAAAAAAAAAAAAAAAAAAAAAAAAAAAAACAAAAAAAAAAAAAAATAAAAAAAAAAAAAAAAAAAAAAAAAAAAAAAAAAAAAAAAAGAAAAAAAAAAAAAAAAAAAAAAAAAAAAAAAAAAAAAACAAAATAAAACACACAAGGGAAACTGGCTACACGCAAACCCCGACCCCATTAATTATATAGTTTTTTACCCCCCCCCTTTGCTCCCCCCCCCCCTCCTCAGAACGGCGCCCCAAGTACAAGCTTTCTCTGACCAACCACCCAGACGCAAATACAATTATTTTCCACACGCCGCCACTGATAATGAAATTACTTATCGAATTATAATGACCCCCCATTACATGTTTCAATATACCATTCTGCCTCACCCCCCGAGCATTTACCCGGATATATAATGAAAAGGAAGGCATGGAGATAATAAAAACAAAAAAAAAAAGTTTAATATTTTTTTTTGGGTACTTTAGTATATTAAAGAAAATGATTTTAAAAAAATTCTTCTGATCTAAAAAAGGTCAAATAATTTCGGTCTAATTTGTTTTAAGATTGCCGGGAAAATTCAACGAGAGCAAACACATTTGAATATCCTAAAGTAATAAATATATTGACAAATAGTAAAACAAAAAAAATAATTGTAAAAACCTCATTTGTTTCAACATTACAAAAACGAATTAAGAAATACTAACAATAACTATAGCTCGTGTGCATTGCGTTCGTTACCTGTATATTATTTTCATAGCGCTTCGCGCCTTTATCCGTTCCGCTACTAGGTATGTCTCACGGTGATTGGAAAAAAATGATACAACTACTGAGATTGAGTAGGGGGATTGAAAGGTGTTCCATGCTTATGGGTGGATGGAGAGTGTGCCAATGTATAGGGTCTGACAAGTGTGTTTCCAATAATTAGGGTCTGAATGAAGTTCTGAAAGTGTTCCAATAATTAGGGACAGAAGTGTTCAAGAGTTCGTTCCAAGCGATAGAGGGAGTGTTTTCCAAACACGGTTTGCTGGGCACCGGTGTCGTTAAATAAAAAAAAAAAATCGCCACTGGGGCTGGCGTTTCGTAACTATAAAAATCCGACCAAATATGGCGTTTCGTAAAACAACTGACACATTTTTTTTTATGAATATGGGCCGTTCGTAAAAATCCGCCACAGGGCGCGTTTCCGGAAAAAAAACCCCACCAGGGACGTTTTCGAAAATACCTCCACAAATGGGGTTTCGTAAAAACCGCCACCATGGGAGTTTCCGTCTAAGAATCCGCAAACATGGGCGTTTCGGTTAAAAAAAAAAACCGCCAATAGAAGATATTTGATACAATGGTCACTAATAATTGAGTTTTATTGACATGTGCTAGGCTATGATACGTCGTTGCCCAATTTATTTTCGCTATTATTTGCAACATTAATAAATTGAATATAAGTTTGGAGCAGCCAGACCAGACTAACAATATGTCAGTCATTAAAATATGATGATAAGTTATTTTATACGTCAATAAAATTGTTTTGCTTTTGTTTGCAAACTAATATTATGAATATAAGCTGGATTTTTTGCCAATATTAAGCGGTGGAATGAAAGAAATAAAAAATTTTTTCATTTATTAATATTATATTTTTATACCGTCAATAATATATGATATAACAATTCTTGCTAACTATAATTATTTTTCTTTTTTAAAGTCACTGTTATTAGTTTGATGATTGTGAACAACAGCAAGCAAAAAAACTTTGGTTGAAAAAAATACCTTCAAAAAGAAAATAAAAAGTCCGTGGAGACAACTGTTAGAAAAGTTGGCTATTAGTCGGAGGTGAATAACGCGTAAGATACGAACCTGGGAAAAAGATACCTTTCACAAAAAATCAAAAAAGCCGAAAAAAAAAAAAGCACGAAAATCAGGAAGGAATCAAGAAGACATGGAGTTGTTTAGCTGTTGAAGTCCCCAATGTTTTTCCAAATATGACAATGAATCATTATATATATTGGTCATGGGACTGAAATATAGAAAATTCATTTAAAACTACGAAATGCAAACACTATATATATTTATTTGTCGAAAATGCCGGAAAGTTATAAAAGGTTAGAATAAGTTAATTTGGTTTCTGCATAATTTAGTTTTGATAAATTAAATATAAAATTAAGCAATGTTTTGCACGTGAAATATTGCGAGAAGGACAATTAGAAGAACACACAAAATCATTTCCCCCACCCCACCCACAGTGGGTAAAGGGATCCGCTCGAATTAAACTTACAGCTGACAACTGGCTAGAAGTTCAACGACGTGATTTTTTAACACTATGTCGTTAATGATGCAAAAAACGTTTGGGCAGGTTGGCTGAGAAGTAAAGTAAATTACAAGATCGGCGCGGAAGTCGCCCGATTATTAATTGATATTAATAATCAAAAAAAAAAGATATCGAAAAATAAAAAAAATACCTCGCTCGATAAGTTCGATCGAATCGATCACTAAAGTAACACATGTAATTAAATTAAAGAAAACTAGAAATAATCTGGAAAAGGGATCGCAGAAGAAAACCGCCAGAGCTAAATAGAAATTGATATTCCTCGGGATTATCCAAAATTGGCAGACCAAATGTTACGACGCGGGCATATACAACCGCCCGAAGGGGAAAAAATAAGGGTACCGAAACAAGTGATAGTTTGATCCCTTTTATGTTCCCGTTAAAGGACTCCAAATGGTTAAACGCGGAGCAATTATCTTTAATTAATTCTCAGAAAAATTAAAAAAAATATTTTTAATTTTTTTTTTAAAAAAAACAAACCGATTTTTTTTTTTATTGATGTTTAAAGATATGTACAGGCATTATATGCATAACGGGATTGCTTTTGTCCGATTTTTTGGTTTGTTTTAAACGAAGAGGAAATCGGAAATTCCTGCTCCAACAATCATCGTAAAATCGAAAAAGCCCCCACAAAGCAGAAATCGGCGCCATACCGGTTGCACAGTTTCGTAAGGAATAAAACTTATCATTTGTAGGTGGCCTTCGATTTCTTGATAAACTAATTAGGTGTTCTGCTTTTCATCCACACGAACGCAAAAAAAAAAAAACGACCCCCAGTGCCAGTATTGCAACGCTTGGTTTGATGGAACCTTTGAACTCTCCACCCTTCCTGGGGGTGCAGCAAATATGGACACTCACATGGATTGGTTTAATTTAGTTTTCCGTTTTTGGTTCTAAGATAAATCATTTAAGCTTGAAAACAGAAAATGGAGCTGAATGGAACTCATTGTTGAGGCTCGAATGAAGAGACGGTTTTGTTTTTTTAAAAAAATATTTTTAAATTTTATAAAAACAAAAACTACAGAACACAAGCATCCATATGAAATCAATTCTTTCAAAATTTTAAACGAAATATGGGGAGAAGAAGAAGTTTTAGCCAAGAATAATGATATTTCAACGAATTCATACCAGATATTAATCGCCGCAAATTAAGCTTTAATCAAAACAGTGGACGAAAGAGAGATGGAAGGAAGAAGGGGAAAAGGGGGGGAGAAAAAAAACGGAGGGACAGGAGGGGGGGGGGGCGGGAAAACAACAGAGTTAGGGACCGGCATTTGGTTAAATCCGGCGCGTAGTAAATTATATAAAATTCAAACTTACCTAATTTATTGCGAGAATTTAATCAGCACAAAAGGATAATTTGGGAAAAATGGACATGGGGTATTTATTTAAAAAGTTAATATAGCCCCAAAGTTGTTTTTGTTAAATCAGATTCGACGGACTACTTTTTTCACTCCATTTTCTCGAAAAACAAAAAAAAAAAAAAAAAAAAAAAAAAAAAAAAAAAAAAAAAAAAAAGCAACAAAAAATGTGGGGAAAAGTAGAATCTTTTATAAGCAACCATTTGATGGAGGATCGAATCGAAATGGATTCTTTTGTTGCTTACATGAAAATCAGTGGATATAAAACAAATCGCACAGAAAAGGCAAATTATTTTTTAATTTTACACAACTATCAACGAACGCGATCAACGAAGCTGTTGAGGCTTGGCACAGTGTCATATTAAACGGTTATTAATACTTATTAAAAAAATAAAATAGATTAATTCGAGATGCGGCAAGTGTACGTCAGCATCTGAGAAGGCAGTTTTAAATGTACTTTCAAACCATTTTTTTTTGCGGGAAGGGTGATGTGGATGAAAGAATTGAAATTGGAAAATATCTTGGCTGGCGAAAAACCAAGACCAAGGCCAAAGGATCGGAATATGAAGAAACTTGACAAGCCAAAATTCGGACCAGCATTAACAGAATATGAAGTAAGTTAAAAAAAAATAATTACATATTGCAAAGGGATTGTTTTTTTTGATTTTGAAATTTCGATTGTATTTATCCGCTGAAAAGGCAAAGATGGGTACAAAATTGTTGTTTATAGGGAAAGGATTGACGAATAACGAAGTTTCTGAACAGAATTTCCACTAACAACTGAAACATGTTTTAAATCGATTGTCTTATTGCTTTGTCAATTAGACGAGTAATGGAGTGAGTTTAAACACGACGGGAAAAGCCGATAAACAAAAGTAGAGAAGTAATTTTAGAGTCAAAATGTGTTTTATAATAGAATATTAATGGAAAAAAAAGGAAAATTTACCGTATAGAGAAAACAAATGAAAACGCTGAAACTAAAGGAGAAGTTTGTCGTAATTCATTAAAATTCGAAAAAAACAATAAAAAAAGAAAAAACCCTCTGAAGAAGAGAAAAGAAAGAAGACCCGAGAAGAAAAGAAGAAGAGAAACCACCGCCCTTCAAATTAAATTTTGTAGACGAGAGGCAGCAGATCAGATGCTTATAGCCCAGAATAACATAATGGTTTTTATTTGTCTAAAACTAAAAAGAAACAGAAACCCCACGGGAATGAGTTTCCGGGAAGAGAAAAAACAAAAAAAGTAAAAAAGAAAATTAAAAAAAAAAAAAAAAAATGGGAAAAATAAAAAAAAAAAAAAAAAAAAAAAAAAAAAAAGCGACGCCGGACACCAAGTGGCCCAGTCAGGTAGAAGAAAAAAAAACACTAAAAAAAAAAAAAAAGGGAAAATAAATAAATACGATTTGTATCGTAGCGCACATTGCTTACAATTGGCCGTTCCACATGGAAATTAAATTTAACTCCTCTAATGAAGACCAAAAGGGAAGAAATGTGCCAGGACTGTGTTTTAAATATGTGGTAACAAAGAATATTTTAAACGGAATTATAGCACAATTGAAAATGATTAAAAATTATAGGCTCAATAATAACATAGAATATGTCGAACTATATGACGAAGATGTGCGCGAAAGACCAACAGTCTGAATATTGGACCTGGCGAATGTTAGTATTGAAATTATAGGAAGGTGGTAATTGTGGATGGGACGTGCTATACATCTCCTCTCGTTTAAAACTGGAAGCAGAGAATGGGAATCACTCAGAAATTGAAGAGAGGAGATGGAATTGAATTTTTGGAAGAAATCTATTTATAAGGAAAACAGCACTTGAATAATGAAAACGACATGGTGGTTTGTAAGAAAGGCTACAATATTTGCATTAATTAACTGAAATAAATAATAAATTAGAAGAGCATTGATATCATAATATGATTTTGACTATATTCCAGTGCTTTTTGGACATATATTGAAACCATATTCGAGAAACGCCATATGTAAAAAGTGCTATTTGCGCCCGCATATCTGGTGCTCATGGATCAGAAAAATGGATGAGCAATATAGGACAGGTGCAATCAGTCAGCAATTGGTTTTCGAATAAAAACGTTATGTGTGTGAGCGTCTTAAAGGAAAACAGTATACGTTGGCAGCTATTTTCCCGATTTAGAAAAGCTCGGTCGATTAATCTAATTTTATTTTTACCATATAAAAAATAAGGGCGTTCGAACCTACGTTCAAAAGGAATCTTCACCATCCATATCTTCCTGTTTTTCAGACCCAACATTTTTTTTTGAAGTCATTCAGCACCCACAAAAGATAAAGTATTAGGTTTTTTTTTGTGCAAATAATATGATAAGATTGAATCTTACACCAATTCTTCTTTTTAATAGCCAAAAAAAATATTGGGGTAATTATGTGAAACCTCATTTTCCCCACCCCTCCGGCGTGATTCTTGGTTGCTAAAGTACCTGTAATATGGTTTGCAACTTTAATAAAGGTTTCACTAAAGTGATTTATTGATTGTGATGTGTGTTAATATTTTAAATATAGTTGACAATGTTGTTATGACCATGATGTATGCTACATAAATAAAAGAAAAAAACGCTATGATGTGATGATGAACAATTTTGCAAAATGTGGAGAAACTGTTGAAGTGTTTAACAAAAGTTGGGGTTATTAGTGTTTTTTTTAAAACTTTAATTATGTTGTAGAATTTGTTATGCTGGTCTGTTCTATATTTTGGTTGGAAAAAATTTTTAAAGAAAACTGAATGAAATAGATTTGTATATACATATTATTCAGTAAGATATATGGAAAGATTAATTTAAACTTATATATTGATTAACTAATGTAAATCATGTTCCATAATAAAACTAATTTTAATATGGCGGTTTTTACGAAACGCCCATCTGTGGCGGGTTTTTTACGAAACGCCCATGTGGCGGATTTTACGAAACGCCCATGGTGGCGGTTTTTACGAAACGCCCAGTGGCGGTTTTACGAAACGCCCATGGTGGCGGTTTTTACGAACGCAAGTGGCGGTTTTTACGAAACGCCCTGGCGGATTACGAAGCCCGACTGGCGGTTTTTACGAAACGACGACTAGCACCTGTCAACGAATATTAGCGACGAGAGTATTCAATTAAAGAATTTTTTTGTTTGAATTTTTTATTCAAAAAGTAGGATGATTACCAGTCTTTCTGGCTTTTCATATCTGAGCGTTATGCGATTGTTGGCTTTCTCATCTCTAAATTTGAAAAACAACAATTCGAATATCTTCCAAATCCCATTCACTATCCACTTATCCTCTTTTTCGAATTCGCAAATTTAATTTGGCATTTTATATCGGCAAACTAAAAAAAAGGAGATTCAAAATGAATCAATCCGTCCCGTTTCTGCATGGTGCTTTTCTGTTTCTTCCCGGTGCAGCTGCATTTGAATAAAAAACAACAAAAAAGTTAAAAAAACAATGGCAAATTGGTGCCCATTTTGGTATGAATGAGACTTCAAAATGCCAAAGCAATTAATCATACCAGGGCTCGGACTTTAAGGCACAAAAAAATCGCAAAAAAAAGGCGCCTAAAAAAGGACAAAAATTCCAAAAAAAATATATTAAAAAGTACAAACTAATTAAGTGGTACTATATGATAATTTTTCGCTGTGTTGCAGTTACAAAATTTTTTTTCCAGATTTTCAAACGTAAAGCTCACCCGTAAAAATAAAAGGAATTTTTAAAATGATTCAAATTTATGTAGCAAAACTGACTGTTAGGTGGTGATTTTTTAGGAAAAATTTGGGTTTGCTTAGGCATTCTATTTTTCATTTATAAACTAACTTAAAACCCATGGCACCTGCGGAGCCGACAGGCGTAGCTAATAAACTTTAAAAAATTTTGGTTTAACCAATTTATCCCCAAACTTTCATTTAGGGCATTTTTAAAGGGGCTCGGTGTAATTTCGACATGAGTGAGTTTCGAACATTGAGTGAGTTCGACATTGAACTTTATGGGGAGCCCATACTCGAAGAATTTTTTTAAATAATGGCATTATGTTTCAACCACTAAAGATTGATAAACTGAAAATCGTTATCTATGTGCATCGTGTTATCTTTTTTGAACAGGGATTCTTATCTCGTCTTGGAGTTGGAAATTCATCAAATCATTTGCAATTTTCCCAGGAGGAAAATGGCGTTTTTTCCGTTTTTAAGAGAATGAAGCTTCTTTCTTTTTAAAATTTTGTACTGCTTTGCAAAAGACACTGGTCAGAGTTGCTCATCGAGCAGCGTTTCAACGACCGTGTCCAATTGCTTATCTTTGCGCAGCAATTTTACCAGTACACGTATGTAGCACGTTATACCGTACCGATCATCTACCCCGACCAATTTTAATGCTTTGTGAAACCATTTATGTCGAAAATCTCTCCCTACCATTAGACGAAATGCAAAGATTCACCACAGCAAGAAAAAAAAAAATTGGAATTCGTTCAAAACAAGATTTTGAGGTTTTTTTTTTCAGTAAGCTTTTCCGCTTCAAACCAAACTATTTAGTTGGCGAATCGATGAAAAGAAGGAAATGTGGAATAGTTGAATGGATTTTGGGAAGATATTTCGAAATTGTTTTTCAAATTAGAGATGGAGAAAGCCAACAATCGCATAACGCTCAGATATGGAAAAGCCAGAAAACTTGGGTAATCATTCCTACCTTTTTGAATAAAAAATTCAACAAAAAAATTCTTTAATGAATACTCTCAGTCGCTAATTAATCGTTGGAACACTCTTATCATTGGAACACTCTTGAAACACTCTGTCCCTAATTATTGGAACACTTTCAGTACCCTAATTATTGGAACACTTTCAGACCCTAATCATTGCACACTCTCAGCCCCACTAATCATGGAACACTTTCAATCCCTAATCATCTCGTAGTTGTACATTTTCCAATCACCGTGAGACATACCTAGTAGCGAAGCTCGATAAGCGCGAAGCGCTTTGATACAGTAACACGCATGCACGCAGGCGCTAGTTATTATTTCTTAATTCGGTTTTTGTAATTTGAAAACAAATGAGTTTTACAATTATTTTTTACTTTTGCATATTTATTACTTTAGGATATTCAAATGGTTATGCTCTCGTTGATTTTCCGGCAATCTTAAACAAATTACCAACATTTATTGACATTTTAGATCAGAATTTTTTAAATCATTTTCTTTAATACCCAAAAAATAATAAACTTTTTATATTTCTCATGCCTTATTTTTCATTATATAAAATAAGTTATAATTATTCATGTAATTCATTAAATTTATTAAGTATTCATATCATGTAAATAATTTATGCTTTAAGCTTGTACTCCTTCGGAGACAAATAAACTATTATCAATGAATAGCCAGTTTTTGTGTGTTTTTTTTTTGGTTTTTTTTTTTGAAGTTATCGACAGTAATAAATCATATCAATATTTGTTAATAAATCAATTTGAAAATTTAATTAATATATTGTTTGGAAAATATTATTACCATATTTAATATATTGTTGAGTAAGTATATTACTTGTTCGATATTATTTTGTAAATTTAATTACTGGATTAGGGTTTCATCAGCTTTTTATGAACTTTATTTCTTTGTTAATTTTAAAATTAATATGCACATTAATAAAAGTTTGGGTTTATATTAGGACAGATTAACGCACGAAACTGAATTTCTTTTAAAGCTTATTAGGACTTTGCTATTTTAAATCATCTAACTTTTTTTCTTATGAAAAACATCCAAATTTTGTTGATAATTAAAGATTATAATTTCGGAAATGTTGAAATTCTTTATTAGTCCTTAATTTCTATAACTCATTTTTCACACGTAATAAAATTTATTCGCCGAAAAAAATTTTGATTAAAATATATAATTTTTCCAATCTACTAAATAATCAAGAATAAAGAAATAGAAAAGTATATTTTACAAAATTAGGTATAAATCTTTACTGGTTGCCGAGTCATTTCAGCCTTTTTTTTACATTGCATCGAATAATAATTCTGCAAATAGTATAATAAGTTTTTGGTAATTAATTATTCTAACATTTTTACCTCGATTGCCACCTATAGTGAGTGAAAAACAATGTGATGACATTTTTTGAATATTATTTATTTGTTAATTGAAAGGAACGCCTTTTATTATCGCATTGGTAATATAAGTTATTTTTTATCTAACTTTTTTTTAAGTTCATAATACATTTTATTGGATTTTCTATTCGCAGCTTTGTTTCTATTTGAGGACGATCAAATAAGCCACGTTTAAAAATATCTTTAACTGAGTTTTGGATTAGATAATTTGCTTTTATAAAAAATATTTAGAAGTGTTGCTAAGAAATTAATAAAATATAATAAAAAAGGTAAATAATTAAAACATTAACCGAACACATAATGTATTGATAAGCTTTATCTTATTAGTATCTCAATTTATATTCGATTTCATATATAAGAATGAATACTATTAAACGTTTCGGTGATGTTGCGTAACCTACCTCATGGGCGTTACTTTTATAAATAAGTTAATTTTTGACTTGACAAACGAAGATTTTCTTTGGCGTTTAAAATTATTTTCATATTTTTATTTTAATTTACTATTTTAATATACAGTTTTTCATACCTATTATATTTGAGATTAAATAAATGAAATATTGAATATATTAAATTTTTTACTCAATCATTTCTAAATTTTAAATAAATTATTTTCAAGCATATATATATATTAATATATATATATAGTATCAATCGAGAGCTCTAGATTAGACATAGCGAGCTAGAGGGTGGAAAGTGATCAGACGAGATTTGAGAACCAGACAACTGAGTCCCGGTGAAAAGGGACATTTCAATACCATGACCCAAAACTAAGGAAACCTGCTTAAAAAGGGCCCCATTCAATCTCTTATGCCCTCTAATTGCATAAAAAAATGCCAGTATGCGGAAATTATATTTTTTGACAACTATATCTTAAATACTATCTCTGATTATATTCATATTGTCAGCAAGTTAAAATAATCTTAAATATTGCGCTAAAACCAGTGGGCACTCGACTACGGCGGCCGTAGGTAGGGCACCGCTTTCCTTGCTCCGGGTTGCTCGCGCCTGAGGTCCGGCTTTTGGCCCGACCTTAACCAGGCGCTCGCAACCCTCCGATCACTCGGGCGCCAACTACTTGCTCGTATTCGCATGCTCGGTGCTGAGGTTGTGGAACTTTTAGGGTTGCATTAAAAATTAGTTTCCGCAACCCGGGAATATTAATTTTCAAGAAGGTCATGGAGATTGAATGGGCCCTTTTAAGCAGGTTTCCTTAGTTTTGGGTCATGGTATTGAAATGTCCCTTTTCACCGGGACTCAGTTGTTTGGTTTCAAATCTCGTCTGACACTTTTTCCACCCTCTAGCTCGCTATGTCTAATCTGAGCTCGATTGATACTACTATATAATATATATATATATATTATATATATATATATATATATATATTAAATTTATATATAATATATATATATATATATATATAGATATATAGATATTTATATATATCAAATTTATATATATAGCCGAAATAAAAGTTAATTTTTTTTTGTAAATTGATGACTACAAGGTAATTAAAGCTATGGGACGATACTAAGATTGTAATGTTCAGTTGTTTTTGAGCAAAACTATATGTTTTTTTTTTGGAATTCTGGAAAAATGGATATAATGAACGCCCAAGAACGGACAAAAGTAAACACGCCTCATCCCCGGCAGAGAAGATAATGTTGTGGCAAACAATGAAAAAGTATCTGCTGGTGCATTTCTTCAATTCCGCCACCTATGCAGTATCTAAACAATATTTATTTTATTTTTAAAAAATAAAGATAAATATTTTTGCGTTGATATCCATAAATCTACAACAATTATAAAATGTTGCGTCTCTATTGAAATTTTGTTTTGAATATAACATTATCATTATTTGTTAAATAGCGCCTTCATATAAGCGTTCGGCTTACACGTAAATTAAGGCAGAAATCTAATTCAATATTGGAAAAACTTTCTCTTGCATTAATTTTGACTCACGCTTTCTAATTCGGAGGACAATAGTGAACGATTTGAACATTTATTCATTTAAACTTTTATTCAACGTTTTAATGGTTTTATAATTCTTTCATAGTATCCGTTTTATGAAATAATTGTTCAATGGCATTGTCCTTAATAATTGTATAAAATTAGTTTGGTAAAATAATCACTTATTTTTAATTTTTATATTCTCTTACTAATGGATTTTTTAGGAAATACTTCAATTAAAAAAAAACAAAAAAAAAAAAACGGATTTGCAAGATTCTTGCATGTGCACTGAAATTTAATTAAATTTTAAGATGACCTGCTCGCTTTTATCACTAATAGCATTATATATATGTTAGTTATTTACATGTGAAGTTTTGTTTTTTTTCTGTAAAACTTCGCCGTACGTCTTGTCAATTTAATAAATTAGTATTGTTTTTGTTATAGAGGTCGTCGTAAATTTCGGGCGATAAGTTATCTTTATTTTTTTAGCAGTTCTCTCACTTTTTTTTAAAGAAAAGTTGCATATTTGATACAAGTGCAGGTAAGTTAAAATGTGAATTGCCAGCAAATTTCAAGGAATTACATAAAAATTTTTCAATTTCTTGATTTAATTTCTTTTATTTAAATTTAATTAATTGCTTTTATTCGCCCAAAATACCAGTTATGCAGCTTTAATAAATTAACTAATTAACGTTTAAATTTTTTTTTTTAAATATATCATATTTTTTGCCATTTAATACTTATATTTTACCAAATAAATTAAATAAACTATAACTTCCTTGCATAATGTTTATCCTTTTTTCATTCTATTTAATAAAAATTTACTTGATTTATTGCAGGCAAAAATTAATTAAAAAAAATTCTTACATTATCACAATTACTAAATTTTATATTTAAAATTGGGTTTAAAAATTATTAATAAATTGCATTCTTTTAATTTGTCTCACGCGTTGTGATTCATTCGCGCCAAATAAGCAATTTCCTTTGAGTCCGGCTTGTTCCGAAATATTTTTTTATAGGGCTGCCAAATATGCACAAAAAGTGGCCAATATGCACATAAATATGCAAATAAAACAGTGAAATTGCACTAATATGCATTAAAAAAAGTTGAAATTTAGGGGTGCAAATATAGTTTAAAAAAATTTATTCCTCATAATTTAATTGTTTTTCCGTTTGCAAAACCAAAAAAATCCAAGAGCTAGTAAAAATAGGGTTCACCCGAAGAAAAAATATGAAAAAATTGAAAAATGGATTTTAAATTAGGAATACTCAAGATTTTTGATGAATTTTTAAAAAAAAAAAAACTGAATATTTACCAAAAAATGGCAAAATATGCAAATATGCACAAAAATCCCAAATATGCAAAAAAATATGCAAATAAAAGTCCCAACTTTTGTAATCAAATGACAAAAAAAAGATGTTTTTCCTTAATTAGTCCGAGTAGAATCAGGAAAAAAATATGCATTTGCATAAAATTGGCAGCCCTAGTTATTTATATTTTAATTAGTATGACAAATTCAATATTTTGTTAATAGCACAAATGTGGCTCTTTATTAGGCAATTATTCAAATGCATACAAACGTAAAACATAATTATCCAGAATGAATGTACAAAGACATATATGTTTAAAATTAATTGATTTATTCTACGAGTTTATATTTAGAATAAATTATATAAACAAAATTTAATAATATGAGCCTAAAATAAAATAATTAAATTAGATATGCAAAAATTACTAATAACAAAAAGCGCAAAGTGCCAATAAAATAGATGAAAGAAATTATGAGAGCAGCAAGAAATAATCATAGAATACTAATAACAAAGGCTCTTCATTCCAGGACGGTATTGTTTGCATGAAAAAAACTTTGCTTTCTGACTGCCATACAAATCAAAATGATTTTGTCAGCGGAATGGATTTTCCAGCAGGACTCTGCGCCGGCTCACAATACCTGTCAATCCAAACTGGTTCCGTGTCATTCCTGATTTATCAATGTCCAGGAAGGCCGCCAAATTCGCCGCTTTAATTTCGATGGATTATCATGGACAATTTTCAGGGCAGGGCCTGGCACAAAACACAGATCAATTTGGACTCATTCGGACAATCTTAGCTGGGTATGGATAAAATCTCCGTCCACGAGTCGAAAAATTTCTCATGCGTTTGCGTTTGGTTTTCTTCGAAAGCGGATTGTAGTTACTGTTGCCAGTTCTCTATGTTATATGTTTTATCTCTTTACGTAGTTGGGACAAAAAAAAGTCTATGACTTTGCTTCGTCGTTGCAGATAGCAGCTGTTTAAATAACAAATATTTCAATAGTAAAATAATTAGTTAAAACAAAAAAAAAATTTGAAAATTAATTTTTATTTTTAACCGTCTTGTCAAACACAATATAATTTGGTTTTCGCTTCTTTTTTTAATCAATTGGGTGTGCTCGTGAACAAATGTGAGTGTTATCAAGCACAGAATAATATATTTAAAATATATTTATTTATATTATTAATATTATAATCTATAATTAATAATATACCGGACTTTTTCTAGTTGTAATTAAAAACGAGAATATATAATATTTTACAAATTAAAATATTTTTATTTTTATTTAATTTTTTTGATCTTACTTAGATTTCTATTTTAATAATTTCAAAAAAGATTAAAATAAATTGTATATTCTTTTTATTGGTTTTTATCTAATAAAATAAATTTATAAAAATTTAATTGTTAGTAACAAAGTTTGTTAAATAATGCTAATCATCTTCATATATTGCCGGCAGAAAAAAATTAAATTTAAGTAATATGTTTTTAATATGTAATCTTTTTATTAAATTTTTAATCGATGCTTTAAATTATGTATCTCTTAGGTGATTTTTCATATGTTCTTATTTTTTTTTTCATTTCCTTTAGACCTCCATGTGCTTTGAATACGACCAACAGGAAGTTTGGCTTTAATAAATTTTGTTAAAAAATTTTAATAAACAAAAAATTTTTATTTTTATTTATTATAATTATTTATTTTGTTCTTTTTAGCCACTATTTTTTAATTACTTAATCAAATTGTTGAAAATTTGATGGTATAGAGCCATTGAAAAATGGCATAGGGCGGAATTTATAAAACACTAGCAAAAAATAGATATTAAGAAGTGAGAACATAGTTTATAATATATATGACAAGAAATGTTATTTATGTCCTTTGCAGTTGACAGATTAGGATAATAATTTATATGGTGAATTAATTATTTTTTGGTTTTGAAGGTCGTCTGACATTCGGGGCAAGATGTCGGGGAACGGGGAGCGTCGGGAGGACTTCGGGGATCGGGTCGGGGACGGTCAAATTTGTCGGGGATCTCGATCGGCTATAAGAATTTTTTTTCAAAAATCAATCAAAAATTTATGTTTTCAGAATGGTTAATTATTGGAGAACTAAAAGAAACCCTTTATTGGGGGGTTGTGTGCATCCCTGGTTCAGAAGCGTGCCGGGTCATTTGTTGAATTCCGCCATATTTATTATGGCCATCAAAGTGAAAACATAAATATTTTTCGACGTTTTCACTTTGATGGCCATAATTTTTTAAAAGTTGATCAAATTTTTTGAGTTCTGAAGGTTAATAAAGCTATCAAATAGCTTTCGGATGATAACAAGCTTATTTAATTTAGTTGCCTTAAAACAAAGTTATGATGAATTATGTTCCGAAAATTTGTAAATATGGCGAATTTAACAAATGCCCATAGTGGCGGAATTTAACAAACGACCTAGCACGTTTAGAACGGCCTTTTCATATTCAATTAAAGTGTTAACCTATAAAAAATGTAGGATCCTACAATTGTGGTGACACTTTAAAATTGTAATTTCCTATAGTCAAATGTAGTTATAACTTTTTTTTCAAATTTTAGCGGGAAAATTAACATTGGAGACCGAAGATCCATAGCAGGGATGGCGACGATTTTCGGTGTTTTGGGGGCCGGAATTCCGATTTCGAAAAAAACATTTGGTCATCGGAATTCCGATTTCCGATATTTTTTGGAAAAAATCGGAAAAAAATCGGAATTAATTTTTGAATTTTATCAAAATTAACATTATGCCCCGTGTAAAAAACATCAATATGATGATAATTCTATCACATTGGGAACCCTGTTTTTATTGCCTTTTTACACTTCGAATTAAAAACTTTTTTTTTAAATAATTGTTTATTTGTTAAAAAAAATTCCGATTCCGATGATTTTTGGACCGGAATTCCGATTTCCGAAAAAAATTTGGGGCATCGGAATTCCGATTTCCGATGATTTTTGGACCGGAATTACGGTTTTCCGATTTCCGATTTTTCAAATTTGAAATCGTCGCCATCCCTGATCCATAGTCACAGAATTAAGAAGCAACAGCAAATATTCTAATGTTTTCGATGAATTGCTTAAAAGCGGAAAGCAAGCAAATTTCAGGTTTATTGACCATTAAAAATTCAATTTTGAAGAGATGAAAAACCCTAAATTTTTTTCTTTTTAGCTTTTCCAATCTCACACGGGTAGGCCAAAATTTTATGCACTCATTATTAGAGTCGCGATTTTAGTGACAAAAATTTCAAATAGTGATGAAAAATCAGAAAAATTTCCTAGTATCAAAAAAAAAAACATTTTTTCGTGCGTATGCTATATAGCGGGCAAATTGAACTAGAATTTCTAAAAGTTTATGCGCTTTTCTGGTATGATCTTGTAGGTACCTATCATTTTTGTAGATACCTACATTTGACTAAATGAAACTACATTCCATTTAACCTATAATTTACCTAAATTTACCTATTTCTTATTTGTTTCTCTGCCGCATTGCAGGAAGCTACATTTTTTAGGTTTATCGCACCTAATTTAAATTGAAATATTTAAAAAAATTCTTTTTGTATAAAAACTTTATAAATATGTGCACTTTAAACTTGTATAATTTAATATTTTCCAATAATAAAAATTTTTGTTTATCAACAGTATGTATTTTTTTCCTTCACTTATTTATTTATTTATCTGGAAAACCAAAAGTATTTAAAAGTTAAGATAAAATAATGATGGTTATCTTGAATTTGTTGTAGTGCGGATTTTGAAAGAATTTGATAACTTTTATATTGGAATTTATTATTAATTTTTTTAATTAATTTTTAGAATTGATTATTATGTAGATTGCTATTTTAACCTAAAATTTATAATTGTGCAAGTTAATCTTTTCTATAAAATCGAATTGTTGAGTTGAAAGATAGATTTTTGTTATAGGTATTCATTCGTCTTGATTACTGCTCCTTGCGTTCATTTTCAGTAATGAGGAAATCGTTTTCACTGTTTTGATTTTGGCAGAAATTACTTGTTTTTAAAATTGACAACTTTTTTAGGTCCATTACTTTGCGGGACTACCAATCCAAATTCAGTTTCAAGTAATGCTTAAATGAATTTTATTTATTTATGATTCTATCATTTTATTTGACTTTTAATTTAAATAAGAATTAAATTAGATTTTTACACGAAGATTTAAATAAAAAATGCCTTTTTATTTTAGATTAGGATACAAAAATGTTGAGGTTGAAATTCCATGAAAAATTTAATTATAGTCATTTTTTGTTTTCCTTCATATTTTAAATTTTTATTGTATCTTTATTTACTCTCACTCATTCCGCTCCGAATTATAAGGTGGACATGCTAAAAAGTTTTTTAAATGAAATTTTAAATTCTTATCTTTTGATTGATTGGTACCATTTCAATCCAGTGATCGTTATTGCATTTTTGCGACACTGTCATACTGTTTTTTTTATTTAATTACTCATTATTTATTGTCCATAATAGCAAGTTTATAAGATTTCCCCAATAATACTATAATTTTTTGTTAGGTGATAATAAATCACTTATTGTTAATTTTGTTCTTTTTTTTTTTGAATTTAAGATTTCTTTGAAATATTTCAATAAAAGAAAAAAAAAATCCGCAATTAGCCAGATTCTTGCTATGTGCACCGAAATTAAAAGGGGTTTAAGATGATCTGCTCGCTTTTACTCACTAATTGGCATTTATGTTTATTATTTATTCTATTCGTGAGAAAGTTTCTTTTTCTGTAAAACTTTGCCTTACTGCCTGTCAATAAAATTAAAACTTCTTGAATTTTTTTTTAATTGTTTTATTTATATTATTTAGTTGCTTTTATTTAAACAAAATTCCAGCCTCATCAACATTAAAATTAAGCAGTTTTAATAAATTTTAATATCTATCAAAGCAAATTTACAATCTTTTTTTCATTTAAATTATATTATTTTTTTTGTCTTTTTAATTGATTAAATACTATCGTATTCGTTTAGTCATATCTGTCCGGGGATATATCCGCATTTTAGGAAAAAAATTTGACAAAAATTAATATAAAATATCAATTAATAAAGTATGTAAAGCGTAAATGTAAATATGCATCTTAAATTATTATTCCTTTATTCAAAATACATGAAATAAGAGCATCTTCAAGGTTTTAAGAAAGGTTGCCAGAGAAAATTTTAAACTTCATTGTGGCCAAAAATAATCATTTGAAAATATTATAAAAGCAAGAAAATTGTTAAAAAAAGTAGGGTTGTCGCGCCAGTTTAAACCGGGGGTCTCCGTTTTCGGTCGATCAGTTTTCGACCCCCGGTTTTCGGATTTGGTTTTGGCCCCAAAAAACCCGGTATCGGTTAACCGAAACCGACCGCGACCAACCCTGTAAAAAGCATTAAAAATTTTTTGGAATCAAAGTGGGGGGAGGCGGTAGTGCGATAGGCGCCACCGGGAAAATTTTGGGGAAATTTGGTCTGTTTTTTAAAATTTTGGGATCAATGTGTCGAGATGCATAAAATACTTTGAACCTGCTTAATAATTTATCAATTTTTTCTACCTTCGTTATTCTTATATAAGATTTATCAAACTTTCTTCCACTTCGTAATTGTGTATGCACTAACTTCGATTTTCTTACCAATTCTGCATAATTTTGGCTCCATTCTTTTGCTAAATATGTTCCTTTTTGTTTATATTCATTTTTTATTGCAATGAATTGTTGCATAATTTCCAATTTGCTGATCAGTTTTTCTTTGTGACTAATTGGTAAACATTGATTTAATTTGAATTCTTTTATCCATTTATAATTTGAGATCATGATGCCCATTATTTCGCTAAAATTCTATCAAATTTGTCCATTCTTTTGTTGGGTATTTTTTCCTTTTTCCTTAATTTTTCTTTAATTGAGTAGAATTTCGAATAATTTGCCATTTTTTTCATCGTTTTGATTTCGATCAATTCCCATTGGATCAATGATTTTTTGAATATTTTCTTTGTTCATTTCTTCCTCATAATTATCCCATCCTTCTCCAAATAATTCACCAAATGATTTTGCAATTTTTCTTTCTAATTCATTTTTATCAATCATGTCAACCAAATAAATTATATATGATAATGTATTTAACTTCATGATGACAAATAAATAAATGTTGATCTAAAAAATCAATGGACACAATTTTGCTTTATTCCGTAAACTTGCTTAATTTTTATTATTTAGAAATTATTTAATATTAAATAAGAAGAGAATAATATAATTTTAAAAATATGAAATTATTATTTTAATTTCATTTAAAAGTGAAAATTGAACAATAAAACGAGCAAAATTTAGTGACACCAATGATAATATGTATACAAAAAATGAATTAATGAGCATATTGTGTGGCGTTATATTTTGTGTTTGCGCTAAAATATATAATTCGCTGTAATAATTCAAGTAGTGCTGACATAATGAAGAACAATACAATTTTTATAAAAAAAGGATGAATTCGTAAATATAAAAAAAAATAAAAAAAAAATATCAATATATAAGAAAAATTACACAAAATTAACAGAAGCTATATTGAATTACAAAAGTACTAATGGCACTCTGCATGTCGGAGCAGATCACAACCATTTTGATAGTGTAAGCAAAATTTTTTACATACCAAACAAAATATTAAAATACGATATGAATCTTTCCCAACAATAGCGATAACCATATTTAAAATATGTATTTTATTATTAAGAAATAAAATTTATTATATTACCGACGATTTTCCCATTTTAAAGAAAAATTTTAGAAATTAACTAAAGAAAACAAAAAAATGCGCAAATACTTGTTTTCTTTAAAACAATTTTTTGTTATAATATTTTCTATTTGCGAGAAGGTTTTTTTATTCTTCATACGGTATGGATTTGATCGTTTTTTTATATAAGGTAAACCCAAAAAATCCATTTAATGGGTTTTTATATAACGCCCTTTTTGATGGGTTTTTTTTTATATAAACCATTAGATTTCTTTTATATAATGGCTCATCAAGGAGGTGGCCAACTGTCCGTTGAGTTTCTGAATGAAATTGGTTGGTATATAGAGCACCCCTGGATTATTAACTGATTGAATATTTTAGCCTATTCATTTCCTTCAGCTGGGGTATCTTTTTTTTTTATTGATTAATATGTGTAAAAGGGAATAGTTTTTATAAGGTTGAAGGAATGGCTCCATAAAAGATACCTAAAAGAAAAACAGCTATGGAAAACGAAAACATTTTCATTAAATTATCAAAGTGATTCAAAAGCATTTATATTTGGAAATCAAGACATATCTTTTCATTATATTAAGATGAAGTGACAACATTTCACGAAAAAGGCCAACTTCAGGAGAATTTAACTTTGTTTTAAATTGATATTGAATAGAAATGAGAGAAGAAATTTAAATATTTTTTTTAATTCTATAATTTTTTAATTAATGCTCAACTTTAAATTTAGTGAAAGACCAAGACAAGTTTTGCATTACAGAAAAAGACTGCAACGAAGACTAAGGTGTTCTCATAAAGTATCTCAAAAAAACTCAAAAAAAGGAGAAAATACGAATATTACTATTAACCAATTAAAAAAAAATTAAATCTAATAGAAACTAAAAAGAAAATAATGATAAACAATGAGAAAACAATTATTATTTTTTTGAGTAGTAAAGAAATAGAGTTGTAAGTAGTATAGGGTTACAGGGGCGGGGGTCCAGACCCCCGCCCCAGAGACCCCCGCCCCAGACCCCCGCCCGTCCCTAATCCTATTAGCTTCTCTTATCTCTTGTCCCCCCCCCCCCCTACCTACCCTGTTCACCCCCCCCCCCCTCGTCACTATATAAACAGTTACTTTTAAAGAAATGTACAGTTATCAATATAATTGTATACATTACCAAAATTAAACATGGAGAGAAACATACAAGAAGCAGGAGATAAAGAATTGGAGCGTGAAACGTCACCATCCTTGGACCAGCAACTGGAACAAGAACAACCGCTCAAAAAGCCCAAAATCGAACCGCCTGTTGAAAATTTTTCACAAGAAAAACAATCATCTTCTATACCAACACCTCCTCCTTTTGAAAATGAATTGGTAGGCGAGAAACCCCCAACACCACCCAAAATATCCGAGTCATATCCACAAACTTTGTTTAAAACAGTTAAATTCACAACAGAGTGGTCGCAGAAGGAAACAGTAGAGATATCTGGTAGCTCGGATGATTTAACACAATGTCTTCAATACATCAGGTCACCTGCGTAATTCCCCAATCCTACACCCCTCCCCCCACATTAATTTTACTATTTAAGCATTTTCTGAATTTGGTACCACTTAAAATAATGAACCAAAACTGTATCCATCAAGTAAAATGTTGTCATTACTGCCCATGTCATTATGAAATTTGTAAAAGGCCCAAAATGTGGGGCATATGTCCCATATAAAATTGACGACAAACAGTATATAAATAAGATGCAATTAGAAAAAAAGAATTTAAAAAAATGTTTAACGCCCCCTTCACTCTTATATTATCGGGCGCCACAGGAAGTGGTAAAACCCAATGGCTGATGAGATTGTTGAAACATCATAACGAAATGATTAACCCACCTCCCGCAAAAGTTTTATATTGTTATTCCGAAATGAATGATTCAGTCATTGATCTAATGAAACGTGGCATAGAAACTCATAATGGGATTCCCGATTGTGCTTGACGACCTGATGTTGAATATGAAAAACGATTTTTTAGACCTTCTGTTTACGCGCGGTTCTCATAATTGGAATGTAAACGTAATCTTCGTGACTCAGAGCCTGTATGGGCGAAACATTCGGACGGCAAGGGCAAACAGTCATTACCTTGTGCTGACACGTAATCCATCCGGACAGCTTCAGGTACGGACAGTCGGATCACAACTGTTTCCAAAACGTTTGAATTTTTTCATTGAATCATATAACGACGCAACAAGTAAACCGTTTAGCTATCTGCTTATAAACATGCATCCTAATGCACCGGAAACTGAACATCTTACTAGTAAAATATTTCCAGATGAGCGCAGAGAAATTTATTTACCGAACGAATAACATACGCAAACGCAATCTCTATATAAAGAAATGAATATAGAAAAAATAAAAAAATGTATCAATTTAGTCCTTACGTTAAGGAAAATACAGATTTTTTAAAAAAAACTTGCGGCCACCAGGTCTGATAAACGAAAAAACGATCTATTGCAGACGGCATCAGCAGAACAAATACTTGC
Source organism: Heterodera filipjevi (assembly GCA_039877585.1). Lineage (NCBI taxonomy): Eukaryota > Metazoa > Nematoda > Chromadorea > Rhabditida > Heteroderidae > Heterodera > Heterodera filipjevi. The sequence goes on along the minus strand of JBDPZO010000042.1, from coordinate 30,202 downwards.
CTTTTCGAAATTTGCGCTAATATTTTAAAATTTAATTTTCGACTGAATCCAAACCAGAAGCGACGTCTGTCCCGATACGCGGACTATTATAGGGCTATAGCACGCGCTCGCAGTGAAAACGCGGCCCGGCAAAAACTTCAACAAGGAAGCGGAATTGCCCTTGGCGCTAGTCTTGTGCCTGTTCTCAGCGAATGAAACGACATTCCTGGTTGTACAAACGGAGACGTCAGCTCAAAGAACTGGCGGAAAACAAACCACAGAAAGTAATCATAGAAGGACCCCCGAGTTCTTCAATAGCAAACGTTGCCCCATATATGGGGATTCATAAAATGGCAAAAATTGAAACAGCCGATGAACAAGAGAATAGGCGTCAACCGTTACGAATAATAAGACCATCACGTAAAAAAAGTGAAAATGAGTCGTCGGTAGATTATTCTTCAGCTACAGAAAAAAACGGCAGCAGTAGTACACCAATACGTTCACACGACGTAAAAATAAGTCCAAAGAATATTTCAAAAATTATGAATATTATTGGAAAAAGCCCGGGCAAATTTGGAATCGATATGCAAACAGGGCAGGTTATGACTAATTTTAATAAGCCAGTCACCGGATCAGATTATACGGAATCGCTGAATTTATTATCGGGCGCAGATATTTCTCTGCCTAGGGGTCATACCTTTTTCGTACAACGCTTGAAAAGGGACCCGGAAATTGCAAAATTCTTACTCAATTTTCAACAACAGGGTAAAGGAAAAACGAGAAATAAAAGAAAACTAGTCTTCGTCCGTGTTAACCCTATAAAAACCGAGGGATTAAACAGAGAAAAAAACCCTTTAAACCAGTATTATGGGCAAAACTGTAGAAAATCAACTTGAACAGGTGTATTACAACCTAAATTCGCCGGCGAGCTACGCGGGAATGCAAAAAGTGCTAGCAGAAGGGAGAAAACGTATCCCCAACCTCAAGCTTCGCGATGTACAGGAATTTCTTCATAAACAACGGACCTACACACTTTTCAAGCCAAGAAGAAAAAAAATCCCCAGGTTAAAAACCGTACCAAGTGGTTTGCATACAGATTGGCAGTGTGACCTTTGCATTATGGATTCGTTGAAGCACCACAATGATGGGTATCGGTATATTCTTGTCTGTATTGATGTGCTTAGTAGACAAATTTATGTCGCCGAAGCTGAATCTAAGAAGAGTGAGCATATGATAGATGCGTTTGAAAAAGTGTTTAAAAAAGCAGGAGTATTGCCTAATAAAATGTACAGCGATAGCGGCCTAGAGTTCCAAGCCAAGCGAATGAAGGAGTTCTGGCGTTCAAAGGATATTATCAAATATGTCATGTACAGCCCTCATCTGCATGCTGGCGTCGTAGAAAGAGCAAATCGTACAATTAAGGAAAGACTTTACCGTTATTTTAGCGAAAAAAACACACATAGATGGTTAGATATTATAGATAAAATAGTCAAAAACTTGAACAATGTTACGAACCGTACAACAGGAATGCATCCTGTCGATGTGACTTTTAAGAATGCTGCAGAGCTGAGAAATCGTCTATATAAAGACCCGGAAGAACAAAAACGAATATCCAAATTTAAAATTGGTGATATCGTAAGAATCACCAAAGAGAAGGGAGAATTCTCCAAAGGATATTATCCGAATTTTACTGACGAGCTATTCAAAATTGTGAGAGTAAACCCAACCAATCCTCCATCATACCGAATCAGTGATTTACAAGGAGAAAGTATAAAAGGTATTTTTTACGATCAAGAACTGGTAAAAACTGTTGCCGCCGAACAAACAACTCATCGAGCAGAAGTTTTGAAATCCAGGGTGCGAAACGGTGTAAAGTAACATTTTGTTCGTTGGATCGGTTATTCGGATAATCACAATACGTGGATTAGCGATTCAGATCTCGTTCGTTAAGCATGGATGATTTTTATATTGTACTCCCATCAAATGTACCATTTCCGGGAAATACGGCATCCCATTTTACAGTAAGACTTCCACACACGCTAGAGTTAGACTCAAACTGGTCCGTTGCACTTTCTTCTATCATATATCCACACTCATTCCCTTCCGTTGGGGTGGATGAAGATGATTTTATTAACATAAAACTTCTTAACCCCGACTATAAACCTGCCGGTACAGATCCTGCTACGGTCAATCTGAAGGTAAAAATTCCAAGCATACAGTTTCACAATATAGAACACATGCAAAAATCGTTGAACACTATCAGTCAATCGGCCTATGATGTAAAGTTTCCAAAAATAAAAAGGGCGAAAAGAGAGACCGTAGACAAAGAATTGGAGCCAGAAATTCAACCTGAACCGGATAAGGAACTTCCACGTGAAGTTCCTCCTTCTGTAACACAGGATATTGAATTGACACGTGAAGCGCCTTTACCAGCAGAACACGACATTGAATTGCAACGCGAAGCAGAGCCAAAAGAATCGGGCAAGGAAATGGGACGTGAAATAGGAATAACGGAACAATCGTGGAAAGACACGGGTAAGTTGGCCACCACTGCGGCCGATATAGCAGAAAAGGCTAAGGCGGCCCTCAATCGAGCTGAAGCCGAAGTAAAACGGATATTAGATACACATTACGAGTCAAAAAATTTGAATGAATGCCGTAAACACGCAGACATGGCCAAGCAATCTCTTAAAGAAGCGAAAAAATACCTTGCTGAACTTACACCCTTGTATTTTAGCACAGCACCTGAGGATCAGTTCGGAGTAAATGAGCTTGCAAATCGTGTAGTTACTGCAATCTCAAATTTTTTCAATGCAAAAGTAACGGTGCCAAGACCTCCCGAAGACATTTCATACCCTGCCGGGCAACCGAAAGATCATCACGTAAAACAAATGGAAAAGCTGAAGCCAACCGTAGAAAAAGAAGTTCAAATTCCAAAACTATCTGATGTTGAAAAGGTAACGAAAGGCGATCCTTTAAAGGAGAACGTGGATAAAGAGCTTGAACGCGAACCGGTAAAAGCGCAGGATAAAGAATTGGAGCGTGAAAGCCCAAAAAAAGCGGAAAAAGAGCTGGAACCTATGGTCAAACAGCAGTCCGTAAAAGAAGACATTTTATTCGAAGAAATAAAAAATGAGATGGACCAAACTGTAAAGAAAGTAACACAAACAGCGGACTACATTCGAACGCTAGTTGCCAACTCTAAACATAATAGAGGCGTTGCAGAAATTCGTCTCAAAACATATTCATCTATGCCAGAGCTCATTGATTGGTTGGACCAAATTGTTGAATTAGATCAACAGATAGACGAATTGGCAAAAAAGGTAGCGAATGAACCGACAAAGGTGATAAGCGCTAAGCAAGAATTTGATAATCATTATCAAATTAAAAATCTGACAGAGTCTCGAAACATAATCAATACTGTAAAAAACGCTTATGAAGTAATACAAAATTATTTACTGGAGATAAAACAGTTGAATAATAAAATGCATGAGTTAAATGACAAATTCACGATTGTTGTTAAAGAGAAAGAAGTAGCAGCCAAAAAAGGTGCGACGATTACTCAACCACAAGAAAAGGTGTTAGAAAAAGAAATACCGCAAGAGCCCCACTTAAAGGAGCTGGAGCGGGAAAAAGGTCAGCCTGATACTCACTCTGAAAAAACGGAAACCGAATTTCCCTCTCTCGAATATGAAAGTGAAGAAAGCTCTGAGAAGCAGCCTGACCCAGCGGAAGAACAGGCAGAGGTACCGTACGTATCAGAGAAAAAAGAAGACAAATTGGAAGAAGAAAAGCCCATTATAAAGGAGGATAACATTAATGAATTTCCATCTACAGAATATGGAATTGAAGACAGTGAAACGGAGGAGAAGACAGAAAAAGGGTCGCCTACGCAAGACAAGGAAAGCGTATTAAAAGAAAAGAGGAGTTGCTTGAGCAGCCTGATGATAGTCAAAAGGAGGAAGAGACAATCTTGGTGATCAGTACCGATAAAAAAGAAGAAGAATTCCCCTCTAATGAATATGAGATTGATGATGAGTATGCGTCATCATCACTAACTACCCAAAACGAGCCATCGGTAATGACCAAAGATGAAGAGGGATCGCTAACGGACCAAATGAAAGAACTACCAAAGCAAGGGGGTAATGCGCAAAAACCTATAACAATGGGGGCTACCCGACATTTGAGGATTTAACATTTGAGGACCCGACATTTGAGGACCCGACTTTTGAGGATCCCGACATTTGAGGACCCGACATTTGAGGACCCGACATTTGAGGATCCCGACATTTGAGGACCCGACGTTTGAGGATAACCCCGACATTTGAGGACCCGACTTTTGAGGACCCGACATTTGAGGATTTTCAATTTTTTTTAAAGAAAACTAAAATTTTATTTATTATCATTATGAAAAAGGAAGAAAATGCCTTTCCCAAGGGCCAACGGGAGAAAATGTATCAAAAGGACTAAGGACAGCCGAATATCTAATCTTTCGTCTCCTCGTACAGCATATAACATCAAAATTCCAAGATCAGCCTTGGAATTTTTCACTCTTCTTGTTGCCCTGTTCTTGGCTTAATAATTTATAAGAGTATAAAAATAATTTTGTAAATATAAAAGAAACATACTAGTAAGACAAATTTCGTCAATTTGGCGCCCCATTTGCTTTGATATTTTGTTGAAAAAATATTCGGGCGTATAATCCTTCGCGGAAATATTAAATTCGTAATTGTCCAACACGAAATTCAAGGGGAAAAAGTCTTGTAAAAGGTCCTCATAATGGTTTGTAGCTGAAAATTAGTTTTTTTTGACAAATTGTTTGATCACAAACTAACTGCGCACGAGTTCGATCGAGAGGTAAACGTCCGTACCAAGCGCAGCAAGGGTCACAAGCGTTGCAGCAGTCAATGCTGCATGAGATGCTGCAAAAGCCTTAAGTGCCGCTATTGAAGCACCGAGTTTTGCAAGAGCAACGAATGCTCTTGGTTTTCGTGGAGGATGCGCATGAGTTATGTCAAGGGGAATAAATAATAGTAGAAATAAAAGGAATTTCATTGCGAAGCAAAAAGAAATAAAAAGTTAGATAAAAGTTGATAAAAATAGAAATGCCGTAGATTAAAAAAAATTAAAGTGCGGCGGCTGTCACTAGGAAATGAATAACAAAAACAAAACGGCACCGTGCGGCGGCTGTCACTAGGAAATGAATAACAAAAACAAAACGGCACCGTGCGGCGGCTGTCACTAGGAAATGAATAACAAAAACAAAACGGCACCGTGCGGCGGCTGTCACTAGGAAATGAATAACAAAAACAAAACGGCACCGTGCGGCGGCTGTCACTAGGAAATGAATAACAAAAACAAAACGGCACCGTGCGGCGGCTGTCACTAGGAAATGAATAACAAAAACAAAACGGTGGCGCTAATGAATGGAGGGAAATATATTTGCCTGCTTTGGTAAATTGTCCAAGAACGACGAAAGACCGGGCGCTTCTTTCAAGTGACGAATACGAATATCGACAGGTCGATAAACAAAAATCAATTTCTGGACTAGCACCCGAAGCACTTTTTTGATTTTCTGTTCTGAAAAAATTGTAAAAAATCATTTTTTGAAATTTTCAACGCTATTGGGAAAAATTGGCTCCTTGTCTCCACATGGTTATGGGCCTGAATTTAACCAGAAAGGGCAATCAAAAAACGGTGACCGGCAATTTTGGGCCTGTGTTCGAAATAATTGCAATGGACGAGCGTATACTCCTTTCGGAAGGACTGAACCCGTAAATATTGTAACTGGGCACAACCACCCGAGAGATGAAGCTGCTCTCGAGGTTAATCCTTTACTAAATTCGTTTTGATGTTAAATTATCCAGTCACGGCTTGCAAAAGAAGCGATCAAAGAAAATGCGCGGCAACAACCGGAAGCTCAGCCACGAAACATTATTGCTGAACATCGTACAAATTTGAATGATGAAGCAAGAATGCAACTCCCGTCGACATCTTCTTTACAAAGAACAATTGAGCGTCAACGTGAAGCGCCGGAACGTCAAAATATCGACGCAAACGAACTCCAAAATATTGAGATTGTGGTTAGAGAACTTAGTTTTAAAAAAATCCGTCTTTTTCCCAAGGGAATTTACCGAAATGACCTTCAAAACAATCGTTTTCTCTTATACGACAGTCGGGAAGATGAACCAGACAACGTAGTCTTCTTTCTTTTTGCAACGAACGATGGCCTTCGGCGTCTGAGGACATATCGGAATTGGGCTTCAGATGGCACATTTAAAAGTATCTGAAATTTTTTTTCTTAAATTTGGATAACTTAAGCTGTTTCCAAGAATTTGCTCCAACTGTTCAACGCACGGCTTGGCATAGGACCCATTTCGATTATGCTCGACTTTGAGCAGGGCAGTGTCACACAATTAATCTGACTAATTAATTATTATAAATAAATTATAGCTTTAGTGTAATATTTATGTTTTATAATGTGTATAATTTAGCTGCAAAAAACGCATACGTTGCAGTTTATGGAAACTATATTCAAATAAGATTTTGCCTTTTTCACCTTGGGCAATCGATAAATAGAAGACTACAAAGAGACAAGCTAACTCACTACTACACAACAAACAATGAATATAAAATATTGGTTAGAAGTCTTGCAGCTCTTTCCTTTCTTCAAAATTTACAAGTCATCCCAGCATTCAATTTGATTAGACAAAAAACAATCGAACTCGAAATTGAACTTATACCAAACGCTGGGCAGCCCTTGGCAATCTTTGAATATTTTGGAAGGTTGCATAATTAAAAAAAAATAATAAGATTACCTACTTAATTTTACCCAGAACGTATGTTCTTGGCCATGCTGGAAGACCCCCCTTGTTTCCGATTAACACATGGAATCATCATGAAAGCATTCTTAATGACATGGGACGCACAAACAACGCCCAAGAAGGGTTCCATTTGGCTTTAAGAATGCAATTCTCCAGTGTTCATCCCCCATTATGGAAGTCAAAATGAATTAATCATTTTAATATTTTTGACTTACAGACTCATCACTGTTCTAAAGAAAGAAGAGCGAATTGCAGCCGATAAGCTTCGGCAATACGAGTTGGACCCAACTCAGGGGATAAGAATTCGAGAACGGAAAAAAACTTACAGAGACAATGATTTGGCTATACGGAATTTGGTTGAAGGCTTTGATGCGATAGAGAACCCAAATGAGGATGAAATCCTTACTCATCTCAGATCTTTGCAATACCGACTTATGCGCAATGATTTTGAAAACTGGGATGATCCAGAAAACGAATAGTTTTATATTCTCTCCCGTTGGCCCTTGGGAAAGGCATTTTCTTCCTTTTTCATAATGATAATAAATGAAATATTAGTTTTCTTTAAAAAAAATTGAAAATCCTCAAATGTCGGGTCCTCAAATGTCGTGTCCTCAAATGTCGGGGTTATCCTCAAATGTCGGGTCCTCAAATGTCGTGTCCTCAAATGTCGGGATCCTCAAATGTCGGGTCCTCAAATGTCGGGGTCCTCAAATGTCGGGTCCTCAAATGTCGGGTCCTCAAATGTCAAATCCTCAAATGTCGCACCACGACAATGGGACCATCAGATTTTCCTTCATATAATGACGAGGATAGCATAGATAGTACTGTCCTCATCAATGAATTTTTTGAAGGTAAAATTGCTTCTTCTGATACACCCGAAGAAGATATGCCAAACGGAGGATCATGATGAAGATGAACTCCCTGATCTGCCTGCTCCTCAAGCGCTTTCTGCCAAAGACAAAGCCGATAAAAAAGGAGTAACCGTTATTTCTGACCGGGTAAAAATGCTCATGGGCCATCAGAAACAGCAAAGGAAAGCAGTAGAATTTCTTTTCAACGAGATCACTCAAAGATTTTACATTAAGATTGGCACTGGAGTACAACATGTAGATGCCAGCAGTCATCTTTCCTATGTGCTTGGATTTGAGGGCACTCGACTGTACTATAATCATCCGGCCAAATACTTGCCAGACCTGTCGGGTGGTATAAGGCAATTGTATGTTTATGCACCAAAGTTGGTGGAAGATACAATTATTGGAGATCGTATGGCTCCTTTGTTACGTGTTGTCAACGTGTCAGGATCAGGTCCACTGGACGTGCCAGAGGTTATATATACCAATGAATTTTTCAAACCAATACAGAACAAACGAATTTCCGAAATCAAAACCGAAATTCAAACAGCGTTTGGACGTTACATTAAATTTAACTGGGGCAATTGTGTTCTAACACTTCATTTTAAACGAAAACTATTTTAAGATGACTCATGTCTTCTTCAACCCTGACTCGATCGACTGGTCAGGATTTATTGCTTCACAGCAAACAGGAAGAGGCGAACAGCAGTATTTTGTCGGTACGCGATACCAACGCGGAGGAGGTCTGCTGCAAAATGTAGCCCGATTTCTGATGCCTGTGGCATCAAATTTGCTTTCAAGTGCATCTAAGGAGGGAATTGCTGCAGGAACGCGCGTTCTCGGCGATCTGTCACAGGGTAAAGCTTTGAAGGAATCTCTTGAGACGCATGCTAAGCAAGGGCTCGAAAACCTGGCGGGAAAATTACAGCAATGTGGAAAAGGTGTAAGTTACGATGGCCAAGGTAGAAGAGGACAGCGAAGGCCCAAGGTGCAAAAGCCTAGTGACAGCAGCGACAATAATCGCACTATTGGTAGAACGGTGCCCATTAAACGCCGACGCAACAAATTCATAGATCAGTTAAGCTTCCCATGATAATACCGCGAACGTCAAAGTCTATAAATAGGTGAACAATTTTGCAAAATTAAATCTTTATGAACTCATCGTACAATACTAAAATAGCGTACTGATTAAACATGAGTATTATAAAAAAAATCGACAAAGATAGTGTTGAAGGTCTAGAAGGTAGTCTATCATTGTTTAACCTTCCACCAACCAATGTGGCTATTAATAAAACGAGTGTACGGGAGCTTTTACCACTGTCCGCTCTCAACCAGACAGGGCCCTATCTTTTTCGTCTGTTTTCTGATAGTCAATATTGCGATCTTAGCAAAACGTACATGTACCTGTTAACTTCGATAGAGCGTAAGAATGTAGCAGGAGAATGGGTGCCAACAGACGATGCTATTGAACAAGACAAACATGTAGGTGTTATTCAAAATTTTGGAAGCAGTTTTGTTCGATCACTGAAAGTCAACATTTCGGGCGTCGAAGTGTTTGATAGCTCAATATACTACCACTATCGTGCGTACATAATGCAAGAGCTTGGTTATTCGCATGAAATTCGCAAAGCGTTTCACGAGGCTGGCTGCTATTATTCGGACGAAAATACCCAGGATAGCTACTCCAACAAAGGTTTCACAAGCAGAGCACAACGATTCTCAAACGGAAAACAATGTGAAACAATGGTAAAGCTTAACTTTGATCTGGCACGCCAAAACACACTTTTGCTAAACAATCAGGATGTGGTGTTCACAATCCATCGGAACAGTGATTCCTTCCTTCTTCTTACCCCAAAATGGAAAACCGTTACAGATGCGGTGAAAGATGCACAAGGTAATATAATTACTGCAGCACATATGACGTGGCACGATAATATAGCCGAATATCGTATTCGTCTACATGATATGAGGCTTTACGTTCGCACTGTAGACGTAACTTCAAACCTTAATGTTGCGATTAGTAGACAGCTGGAAAGCACGCCGGCCAAATATGCGCTTCGTAAAGTAGAGATGCGTTCGATATTCTTGGGTACTGTACGCACCGAGCTGTCTCATAACGTGTTCACCTCAACCCTTCCACGTCGTCTGATTTGTACGTTTGTCTCGACAGATGCATATTCGGGTGCCCGGAACCTGTCACCGTTCAATTTTGAGCACGCTAATGTACGGTCAATCAGTGCAGAAGCAAATGGTTTGACATTCCCAAGCACTCCCTATCTGTTCTCGTTTGGCAATCAGAAGAAATTTGTGCGTGCGTTTGTGGACATGTATGCAGGGCTTGGTCTTGACGATTCGGACAACAAAACGGTGTCCATTTCAATGGCCCGCTTCATCAGTGGGTGGGCATTTTTCGTAATCCCAATGACATCCACGCTGGATGACACACCTGGCTTTGAGCTGATCCGACAAGGCACCTGCACAGTCAAAGTCCAATTTGAGCAGCCTATAAAAGCGGACGGTTATGAAATGCTTATATTAGGAGAATTTGACTCAGTACTTTCCATTAACACCGATCGTGTGTTGAGTACTGACGGAAGTGTGTAATAATGAATTCGTTTCAGCTGAAAACAATTCTGAAAAAAGTACATGCTACCAAAACCAAATTTATTGGTGTCTTCCCATCTGATAAAATTCCACAGCCTAAGTGGAAAAGAAAGTACCCATATTGTATGGTAATAAATACGGACAAGGAGGGAACACAGGGCGAGCATTGGGATTGCCTGTTTTATTCTTAACGCAACAAGGGTTGAATATTTTGACAGCCTGGGCAAAACGCCGAATGAAGACTTAAGCACGTATTTAAACAATTTTAAGGACATAAAAATTAATAAACACCAAATTCAATCATCAACATCAGACACTTGTGGACATTTTTGCATTTATTTTCTAGTCGCTCGTTGCTCTGGTGTCCCATATTGTAAGGTGCTGGCTACTCTTCATAATACACGTACTATTGCAAATTTGCTTGTCAAGGGTTTTGTTCGGACGCTTTTACGAGTATAAAAGTCACCCAAAATTGACTTCACTTCATTGTAACAACTATGAGTACTTTTTTTCTCCTACTTTTAACCGTTTGTGTTTACAATAAGCAAGCCGAAGGTGAACTGCTTCCCCTTGAATTGGCTGTTAGTCCTCCTAATTATTTTGACAACACTTATCAGGTTTTTTCCAAAGAGACAGGTGACCAGCTATTGTTCGGATACGACAAAAACAATGCGTGTCTGGCAAAGAAAAATAATAACAGCCAATGGACAATCAGTTTCCAAAGCTTTAATAAATTGGTTCGCTCCTACCCAGTACGATTTGAAAACAGTAGACAAATTGAACCGACGGCATGTTTTGGGTACAACGGAAAGAGCTATGTGTTCTTTGAGGATCGTGAAGCGGACGAGATGCACATTTATTATGGACAGCGGCAAAAAATTGTTAAGAGGTTCTTGACAAACGCCTACAGACCAATGTTTGACTATATGGCAGAACGTTTGTACATATCTGATAGGTATGAAGGTCAGATCAGTGAAATCGAACTAAGCTATCTTGAACGGTTGTGGACAAATAAAAATCCAACAAAATATGCTGTTCTTAAATTTAATTATGTATGCTCGTTGCCCCGGGATAAAGCCGATTTCATTATTCTAGACAAAATGTATATCTAATTCGACCGGATTATCGTATTTACAAATATGGAATTGGTGACGGTCAAGCAGACCTTAAGTTTGTGACCAATAGTAGTGACACGAAATTCAACTTTTTATTATTTAAGGAATATTACGGCGACATCAATAATATATTTCAGGCAGGCTCTCCAACGCCTCAGCTAAAATTGTTGTTAGGGCTTGCTTATTCTTTTGACGTACTGTTGATCGTAATTTGTGCGTACGCAATAAGACGAATTCGCAGTAATAGTAGCCATGACATTTCTTCCGAAAATATTGGCATGTTCGATCCAGTGGAACTTGAAACACTTGCAGATGTTTCTAAGGAATTAGTGTACACGCCTACAATATACAAAGATAGGAGTATTTAAGGCGCGTATTCTAACCATTCGTCTTCATTTTTGCACCAATCTGTATGCAGCGAGCAATAAAATATTTTATTGACTATTATGCCCTTAACGATATAGATGAACTTTACGCTCTGTTAAAATCGGAAATAGACACTCAACCGTCCAACTATTTTCCAAACCCTCTGCAATCAGTTGATTGTGTGCACCTAGTAAACACAGAGTACGAAAATCAGCCCGTGATTGTGGAAGGAACACTTGATCTGGTAGACGATTTGCTCTTTTCAACATGTTACCCCAAGAAAAGGCAGGGGATCGATTGGTAAACGTTGACTTATTATTATATTGATGTTAACAGATTTTTATTCAGGAGCGAACCTCTGTATGTGGAACTGACAGATCTGATGGTTTGTCCGGGCGATTTGCTAAAATGTCTGTCACACTTCGGGCCTCGGAGGGCCCAGCGCAACTTGATCGTGGACGAGCTGGATTGGGACGACGACGACGACGACGACATCTCCAAAGGAGCTTGGTGAAAATGCTATGTGTTTTCAACAAATGTAGACTGGAGTATCTCGCTATGATGCTTCGAAGAAGGAAGAAGGAAAATATCAAATTTTTATGCAATCAAAAAATAGAAACTGTTCATCTCGGAAAAAATCTACAAGTGTTTCCCGAATCATTTACCCTATTTGGTGCTAATCGTATGTATGCCTATCGTGGTATGCTCGGTATCACAGTAGAGCAACATTTATACGCTAGACATCGTGTCCGCTTAAAGTTTCCCAACCTACCTTGTATTGTACAGAGAGGTGGAAATGGTCACCAAAGTTATTTCCCAATCGAACTTTTGAAAATAGCATTGTCAAATATTGAGTAATTTGTATGCGTATGTGGTATTGTTATGCTGCATTTATTACGAAAATAAAAAAGATTACAATAATTCATTCGAATCCAAATGGTAGAACTTCAAGGTTTTCGTTTATTATGCCTTTTTGGCACACTGGTAAATATTTGTTGTTATGCTTCCTAGTTATTATTCTATTATCTTTAGTAGGCTGTATTTTATTATAGTTGAAGACCGAAGCATCCTTCTGTTCTTCCTCTTTTCCATAGTTGAGTACTTTGCGCACAAAATGTTCAAACTGAAGCTCCTGAGCATTGTTGACATCGAATGTGATGCCTCGAATCTTCTGCACATATTTAATGGCTTTCGTCTGCTTGTGCACCATTTTCATTGCATATTGTTTAGCTCCGCCGCATGCAAAAGTCAAAATTTCGTAATCTGCGTATTCTTCGCTCATCTGGCCCAATTATTCGCCGGTGTGAACCGGAACACGATCACGCTTATGCTGAACTATTACACTGTCTGTGTCAGTGTACAGTAACTCTGTGCCCGGTGTGTTATAACATTGCTGCATGTAGTCAAGCAGCTTCAGCCTGGCTCGACTCGTCGTCCACAGGCTGAGGACAATATTGCTGGATGTATGTTCGGCAATAAAGTTTTTCTTAGGCTTATACATCACTCGAATGGCTGCATCAGAGATTGGGATTATTGACGATATTTCCTTTATTTAGTAAAATTAGTTCAATTAACAAAAAGCCTAACCATTCTATGATTGAGTACGAGATCATAAAACTCCTGCGGTCTCGTTATCACTTTATTTGATCCAAGCTGATTCCTCATGCTGAATTTTCCCCTGAAATGAGTGCATATTGTCAAATAAAAATTTGTTTGAACATACCAAAGACTGTTGAGCATCAATTTGGCGATGAATCGTAGTCCCGGATTCTTTTTGATACGCCCAAATTCTAAATCGACTCCATAAATTCGACGGTACTCGTCGATATACTGATGCTTTTGTTCATATGTTTCCACCATATCCGGAAACCCACTTGATTCCACCTGTAAAATAATTCGGAGTAGAAATTATTTTTGTGCATAACCAACCTTAAGCCTGACAAATTGGCGCACATAACCTTTGAAAACCTGATCGCTCCACTCTTCATAATGCCATGCTCTCCAAAATCGGTCAACGATGTAGACCATTCCCAACGCTTTTTCGAGTTTAATATGGGTGAAATTACCGGTGAAGGCCCTCTGCGGTTCCGAATGTTCGCATTTGTGTGAACAGCGTGTCCCACTTTTACGGAACAATGCCGCGCATCGATGACAACAGCTGAACAGCAGTCGCTCGTCAATCTTCATCGGCAGTACTGGTATTCGCAGACCACGAGGGGGATGACACGAACACGGTAAAGGCCCTGATAACTTAGATGCTCAGGCTTGGTCCAGTTGACAAGCATCTCCTCAGCGCTGGGACGAACAATTGTAGGAACACCAATTGGGTAAGCAGTGTCGTAGTTAACCCATGGGTATAGCGAGACGATGTCAAAGACAGAGATCTTCTCATCCTCGGACGGTTCAGCAAAAAGTCGTAATGGACCGGTTCGTCCTCCGCAATACGCAAGTCTGGGATCCAGAGGGCCACGTTCATTTGCCAAGTCCTCAAAAAACTCTTTCATCTCGCTGTTTTTCTTCAGCTGTTCGTTTATTTCGCATTCCCAAATTTCTTCAACTTGTAGAATTCGACCATCAGCGTCAGGCGCACGAAGTTGACGAAGTCGGTCTTGCGTCGTTTCATTCAGCTCGCGACACGTCTTTCCGTCAACGAGCTGCTCGTCATGTTTGTAACATCGCTCACATCCATGCCAATAACAGCCGAGCACTTCGATGCACCGTTGCTGGCTTTCGATCCAGCCGTCAAGTTTGAATTTTTTCCATTGCTTTTCCCGTCCGTTGCCCGCATGCTGAATATCAAGGCCTTCTCTTTTTGCACGCCAGTCCAAGTATTTGATTGCGATTACGCTGGCTCTGTCATTTCGTTCATATCCAAGTTCTGGGACCATTGCCAACTGATTCTCTTGCATAAATTGTGACTTGAAGATATTCATGCAGGCACTGTAAAATAGTGGCATAGGTGTATTCATTACATTGTATTGCAACTAAAAATAAACCTTGCAATTGTACAACTTATCGGTAACACATCAAATCCACCAGTGATTTCATTAATCAAAATATGACGAAATTTCACCAAGGCTTTGAGCAGAATTTCGGTATCGTTCTGGCAGTATGTTCGTAGTTCATCAGGCAAGAAGAAAGGCGTCTCTTTGTTTTCGTCATACCATTTAATAAACTTCTCATATTTATCCTTTTTCATTGAGCCGGGCTCGTACATTGTCCAATCAGGAAGTTTTCGCAGTCGGACAACATAATTCTCCCTCCTGTTAAATGCGTAAGGGAAGAACGGTTTGTCCTCACAGTCAAGATTAAAAGTCTTCTTTAAATCCGCGAGCGCGATCGGCATAATTAGGCATGAGTCACGCCAGATGAGCATTGAATGCTTTGGACTATGCTGAACACGAAACTCATATATTTTGAGCCCATTCATAACGACATCAGGGCGCCTTTCTGTTTTGCAAAGATAATTTAACGCAAAATGGCCGTCAAATCTTGAGGCGTTATGAGCCTAAAAAATTTCTTTTAAGCAAATTGTGTTTCATCACCCTTACCCATAGGTACGTCTTGTATTGTTTGTTCCACGCCTTTAAAATCCACTCAACAAATGCACCAACCGGCTGCTCATCGCCATTTGCTTCACTCCTATTATGTGAATTTTTGCTAAAATTAAATTTACTCGATTAACCACAACCATTCTTTCGCTCTCTCCAGCTGCCCATTGTTTTGACAGCAAATATCGCAATCTGCTTCTTTCTCTGATGCGTCACAGCAATTGGTGCACGTAACACGCGCTGAAAGAAAATTGACCATATGTATACGGTGCCCTTCGTCGATGAAACAGGTGAAAAGTGGTGATAAATATATTGTTTAATTGTTTATGAGTTGTTTTAAATCACTATTAGCTAAAAAGATAATTTATTCAAATGATAGGAAAAATTTATCAAAATTTCGAGCATTCATAGGATAAGGGTCCGGCGGTCAAGCAACGCTGGGGAAATTTTACAAAAAGGACGAAATATGTATGACATATAAAAAAACAAAAATATGCAAATATCCACCAAAATGAAAAAGAATATGTTTTCCTTCTAATTCGATATTGTATAATTGAGAGAATATAAGTCAGCCAAATTGGTCATATTTTAATCAAAAATATTTGGAGAAATTTGGACTTAATTTGTGTGAGATAAACTAGGGTAAAATGTCCGCTGGCGCCAATAGGCACAATTGTGAAAATTTAGAAAAATTTAATGAAATTTGTAATAGTCTTTTTTTTGAAAATATGCAAATTGTAAAAATTGAAACCAATTTTTGAAAATACGGCCTATATTTTTACCAAAAGGCAATTTTTTTAAAAAAACGTACAATGACAAAATGTGGCAAAACACAAAAATATGCGAAAAAGACGCAGAGAAAAAAAAGCTCCGCTTTTCTTGATATGGTTAAAATAAACCCTGGGGCATGGTTTTTTGTTTTTCTGTACAAAAAAGAAATGAATTCTTAGGAATTTTTTTGTCTTGGTCTAGACATTATTAGTTGAGTTTTTTTCCTTTTTCGGCTAGAACAAATGTTCTCCTCGGGAAAATCGCTGATTGAAGAATGAATGGGTGTGAGGGGCCCTGGCACCCCTTTTATACTCATCCTAATCATTTATGCTTGGCAAAGAAAAGGGATTAGGGGAAATTTTAATGTGCCTTCATTGCTTTGGTGTCCAATAGCCGGAAAATAGGACTTACTGAAAATTTTGTTGGTTATCGTTTAATTAATTACTCAAAAAAGCTATGTAATAGAAATGAACAAGGAGATAACATTTCGGCCCGCAGTTTTGTTAATCTCTAAAAATGAGTAAAACGTAAAATTGATAATCCTAAAATAAGTGAAAACGTAAAGTTGTTAATCCCTAAAAAGGCTGAAAAGCAAAATAATTCTTTTTCATAGGTTGTTCCCCCACTCAAAAAACAACTGAAATGCAACAAAAACGTGTTTTTTGGTAATTTTGGGCCGAATGGTTGACCGTGGCCGCAAAACAGACTGAAGATCGGTAGGCGCAGGGAGGGGGCGGCCCGGGAGGGGGGGGGCGGAAGTGCGTATATAAAGCCTGCCTGTTTTAGTCAGCCTATCCAACAAATGCCTCCAGGCGAACGGCGGGCGAAAAGCCTGTCCCCTTCCTCTAAAAGTGTGCCGTTCTTAGGGCAACGTTGCGCATCCTTTGACCGAATTGGAGCAGTGTTGCCCGTAAGAACGGCACGGCTTTACGACCGCCTTTATGATGCGCTAATGGAGGCGCCGGAAACCGCCGGAAAGCTTCAACCCCCCATCCTAAAATATTTGATGCCACACCCTTTCATCCCTTAGGTTACCTTTCTGAAATCCAGACCTAATAGATAATATTTCAGATTTTATTACCGAGAATAAAAATGTTTCCATAATGGAAGGGTTCACAAAAAATTTGGAGGTTTTTTTATTTGTTTGCTTCATAAATAATTAAAAGTGAAATTAATAGGAGGTTAAACGCAAAAAACAAGCAGCGCAACTAAAGAAAGAATTGCGTCAAAAAATTGGCGATTTGTGGAGACAATATAGGGCGGACAGAGAAATACTGGTGGAGGAGTACACTGCAGCTATAGGTTAATTATTAGGGATGCGATTTTTAGGTAAAAAATCGCAAAATATGTAAATAAATATGTACTAAAAATGCCAAAATATGTATGAATTACGTACCAAAATCTCCAAAATGTACCATTATATGTAAATAAAAATGCAAAATAGCGTCAAATAGGTACAAAAAAATTTTATTAACGATTTTTGGGCAGTAAATATAATTATTTCTTTTTACAAATCAGAGATTTTTCAAAGCTAAGGCCGTAATTCTCATTCAAATTGATTTGGAAATAATTTTATAAAAGTACCATTTGCCAAAAAATGAATTGTAGGGATGATTTTTTTTAAAAATTTCCTGTATTAGAAGTATACTTTTTTTAATTTTTAAAAGTCTATCTTAGGGGTCTCTTTTTCATTTTTCTGCCCTTTTCCTTATGAAATTTTCCAAAAAAATCTGAAAATATTTACCAAAAAAAAACAGAAATATAAAAAATATGTAATATGTAGAAAAACGCTAAAATATGTATTTATTTTATAGAGATTTTAAAAGAACCAAAGCCCGTTTGGTCTTGGCCCAACCTAGACCCAATGCCTTCGACAAGCACAGATTGGGCCAAGAACTACGTGCCAATCTCGCCCGAATATGCGCCGACAGCATAAAGTGACGCTAGAATTGTGATAGAATGTGATATTTTTTTAAAAGTGATATTTTTTTCTTATTTGTGATAGTATTTTTATTATTTGTGATAGTATTTTTATAATTTTTAGCTTCTAAATGTGAAATATTTTAAAATTTTTTGTTAATGCAATACAATTTTGACAGTTTGAAAATTTTAAAATGTACGGGAAAAATTAAAGAAATTGGTTGAAAATTTTAATATTTTTTATTTTAACTCAGACTAAATAAAATAGGCAAAAAACGAACAGTGGGCCAAAAAAAACAGTTTACGTGAAATGTAAATATTAATTGCTTTAAACAATAAGCCGTCATTTTAGTCATACGGTATTTTTAAAAATAATTTATTTTATTAAAATAAAAAAATTACGAAAGGCAAGGTTAAAATACATAAAATAACATTACATCTTGAGTATTTGAATAAGAAATTTTTTTTTAAATTTTCTTACCCAAAACGGCAAAAACACTCAACACAATCAGCCACAAAAAGATAACGCCAAGAATGGCCCAGTAGAAAAAACTGAGAAATATTTTTATCATTTTAATTTATTATTTTATTATTTTACATACTTTTCTTTATTCGACCACAGGTCCAGGGCTATGTCCGGCCACTGACCCGTCTGATTAGGGTCATACCCTGGCTTCAGACAGATCAACGGCCGGACATACCCGGAATTTCCAGCATTTTGCGGCGTTTGCGGTGCAGTTAGCGCATCGGTGAAGGGCGACCTCTTCCCACTGGTCGTCCTGACAAACATAAGGGTGGCACAAGAGAAACATAATGGCAATAAAATAAAGAAAGACGTTCATTTTCAAAGAATGGAATTGGAGGCGGAAAACGATGAAAATTCGTTAAAAATGCAAAATTAACAAAAGAAGAAGCATTTGAAAAGGATTTTTTTTTTTTTTAATTTGTAAATGCCACAGCTTTTATTAACTGCTTCAGTGTCGATTGGTCGAAAATATGCGATGAGGCGTCGTGGGAAAGTGATTGTCGATCAAACGGCGAAGAAAAATAGCCGCGTGCGGGTTGAGGGGGGGATTAAGAGGGGGTGGGGGGGGGGGTATTAAGAGGGGGTGGTTATTGGACGAGCCGATGAAACAAGAGGGTGATGACGAGGGGGTGGTAATAGGCCGAGGAGTGATTAAAAACTGAGAAGTTGATTAATTAGGAAGGGGCGGGGGTCTGGACCCCCGCCCCTGTAACCCTATACTACTGTTGTATAAATTTAAAAATCCTCAATAATTTATTTGGTTTATCTCAAATGTAAAGAGTAATGATTAAGAAATTTGCCTGATTTAATCTGTCCTCATATATAAACCTTGTTTTAATTAAAAATTTCTTATTAATTTTAACATTCAACTGAGGCTAAGTTCAGGAACAATGGCAAAAGAAGAAGATTTTTATCCTCGTGTTGCGATTTGGCGTTGGTCACAATTTGACTCAGAACTTTGCCCACTGAATAGGATGGTCGCTTAATCCGGGCGGGACCTCCAAATGTGGGGGGAGCGCGGATTAGTGCCAAAATGCACATATGTTTACAATAATATATTGGAAATGAAGGAAAAGGGAGGGAAGAATTGGGGGGGGGGAGGAGATAAACGGAATGAATTATTGAATACAACGGAGGGTCCCGGACATTTGCGCCGATACATTTGCGCCAATAACATTTACGCCAAAAAATTTTTTGCTTTTTTAAATTATTTTTATTCAATTGAAACTTCTTAAAACGTTAATTAAAACTTAGTTTATATAAAAAAAATTTTGTTTTTGTAAAAACGGCGCCATGAATCCGGCGCCGGATTCATGACGCCGGATTCATGGCGCCGGATTCATGGCACCGGATTCATGACGCCGGATCTTTTGCATAAACGAAAAGTCGAATCTGGCCTGTTGGAGTGGTTTTGATGGATAAAAGCAAACCATAGAAATTTTCGACTATTTGTTCGAATTTGATTGAGGGGTCGGAATTTCCAAAAACTAATGACATATTCGTGTTCAGCCTCCCCGAAAACCCCCGGAATTTATTCTTTCCCTTGTTTTCCTTCGATTTAGTGTTTTCAAGCCAAAAAAACGAGTTGGGATAATAAAAACGAGTTGGGTCAAAAACGAGTCGGGGTAAAAACGAGTTGACTGAAAACGAGCTGGGCTTTTACAATTTTATGCACCTGCCATTATGATTCCTAATCATTGGAACACTTTCAGTCTCTAAAGGTTACTCGGAATATTCGTCAAACTCTTCCTTTCAGCCGGGAGTACTTTTTTTTAGTGATAAATGGGTCCAAAAAGGGGGGTTTTCAATGTTCTATCTCAAAAAATATAAATTTGTTCACCAAATTTTTCAAAACGATTGCTCAAAACTCCTCGTCGTATTGCACGGGTAAAACTCAGTCGAACAGAACCGCGAACGAATGAAATTCATACGAACAATCGGCGAGACGAAAGGACACAGGGTCCGTGGGTTGACGATCCGGGTCAATTGCCTTTGAGATTTGTTTAACAGTTAATTTGTTTAAAATTTTCCAAAAATTTTACAAAGTTTGTCAGACAGTTACAGCTTCAACACCGGTGCTTCCTCAATAGGCTCAGTTCCATCTTCGGCCGGTGTGGGTTTTTAAGAGCGCAAGGGCGGCGAATTTTTTCCAGCTTTTTGACTTGATATGCGTAGGAGGCCCAATTTACAATAACAAACTTGATAATGACGGGGGAAATGATAAGTAGGGTGAGGATTTCTAAGTTTTTGCTTATTTTTTTTGCGGCTTTAACTCGACGAGAAATGCACGAAAAACAATTTTTTGTTCGAAAATTTTGCGTTTGAACGCCCATATTCGACCTTGGAATCCTTATTTTGGGTGTTCGCCCTTAAAAATGCATATTATAGATGTTCGCACTTAAAATATGTTTTTGCCCTTATTTTGGCGTTTTGTCCAAAATTTATTAACAAAACTGCAATAAAAACAAAAAATACACCCCTAGAATCGACCAAAAAAAATTCAGAAAAATATACCCCTAAGAATCGACCCTAAAATTTTCAAAAGTAGACCCATAAGAAATGAAAAAAATTTCTCAAAAATTCAATCTCCAAAATTTCTCTTATTTTCGCACTTATTTAAGGCCTTATTTTGGACTTTTTTGCGCTTATAAATCCTCACCCTAATGATGAGAGGCGGGGGGTGGGGGGTGGGGGCAGCCAACGAAAGCCAAAATATTTTTTTGACTGCCAGAAAATTGGGCTATTTATGAAATTTATGCCCACTTAGAACAACTCTAACATCAAAAACAATTTTAAGGGATAAATGTTGTTATGCGTATGATATTAGACCTCGCACCTCGCATATCATTCAATGTGATTAAGCAGTTTATGAATTGCATTGCCAAATTATTGTTTATTTAAAAAAAGCAGCTCATCGGGAAAATTTAAGTCCGTTTAATTATTCCTTAAATTATTGTAAAAAATATATTTAGTTATGTAAATATTTTTTTTTTGTCCTTTTTAAGTCCTTTATTTATATGCTTTTTTTGGAAAAATTACTTTAAATTATATTAAAATTATGGGCATTATTCGTGATAAAAAAAAATTATTTATATTTTTTATTATTAATGGTTAGTCGTCATTGTTATTTATGATAGACGGAGTATAATTTGCAATTTTAAATTATTTACCTAAAAAGAAACAGATACGAAAATACTTGATTTATTTAAAGAATTAAAACAAAAAATAATAAATTCAAATAGTGAAGCGAAATAATATTTTTTGTAGACAAGACAGCGAGTGAAAACCTACACGTTATATTGTTATGCAATAACAAATGCTTCATTTCAATTCAACAATCTAATTTTTTTTTTATTTAACCAAAAAGCGTCTTTTGACTTTATGTGTAACCCAACTGAGGTAAAAAATTGTTTCTATAATTCAAATATTTTATTGTAAATAAAATTTTAAATAAAAAAAAGTAGGAAAAAATTTTAATAAATATTTATATCAAAGCATACACAAAACTAGTTTGGTAAAATCTAGGTAAAAAAAGTTAAAAAGATAAACATTTCCTTTACAATTTTGCAGCGGAATTTATGAAGAGAAA
Organism: Heterodera filipjevi; assembly: GCA_039877585.1. Classification (NCBI taxonomy): domain Eukaryota; kingdom Metazoa; phylum Nematoda; class Chromadorea; order Rhabditida; family Heteroderidae; genus Heterodera; species Heterodera filipjevi. The sequence continues at coordinate 8,106 of JBDPZO010000042.1, read as the reverse complement.
TCAAAATTTATTTATTGGTTTTAAACATATTGAAAAAACTAAAAAAATTAATATATCAAATTAATCAAAATTTAAAACAAATAAATTTGGCTTAAATTGGTAGCCAACCGAAAAAATAACCGAGAAATAAACATGAGGATTTTTTTACAATGCATGTGAGTGCATATAGCCGCAATTCAAGAGGAAAAGACCGTGCCGAGAAATTATATATTTTTAAAAACTAGAAAACTTAATTGATGATCTTTTAGTTTTAAATTTTAAGAAAGTTAACCAAATAAAAAGTTGAATAAAATAAATTCTATGTATTAAAAAAGTAATTTTAGCTGATAGCAAAAATTTGATGTAATATAAATATAAATTTAAGTGCAATCTACTGACCACAATACAAACTCTGAAACACCGGGCGACCCCAATGTCTGCAATTGCCAAGTCTTTCAAGATCCGTGAAAACTTTAATGAAAAAAATTATTACCAAGTTGCCATAAAAGTTATATATTTATGAAATATTAAAAATTGTAATGCTATTTTAATACTAAAAAATGATTTTATAAGAAATTAGGTAAGTATCAAATTTAAAAAGTATTAAAAACGGCCATCTCTGATATATATAACCAAAAAGATATTTAAATAAAAAGTTAAAATTAACCAATTATATATCAAAAATAATAAATTTAAATTGCGTGTTGTCAAGATCAAAAATAAAATATTTTTTTATAAGAGGAATTAAATGTGTTTGTCTAAGTTTAAAAATTTATTCTCAAATTCACAAAATTTCCCTAATAAAATATTAAAAACTTTTTGCAAAAAACCCTTTAATCATAGCGTAAGCGCAACTCCCACAAAATCCCTTTCATCGGGACGCATCTTTCCATTAAATAAAAAAGAAACAAATTTTTTTAACAAAAAAAATTCTTACGAGGTAAAAAATAACAGTTACTTTTCAATAATAATTACAAAAAATTTTCATACTAAAATAATAATTTTTCGATAAAAAATGTTTTTCAAATTTCATTCATATTTCTGCCGGTAATATAGAAGAAGACAATTAAAAAAAGTGGTATGTATGTAATAATGAAGTTTTAATAATTTTATTATATAAGGCAAAAAATCGATAAATACCGATAAAAGCAATTTTATCTTAAACATATTGGTTTTTATTATCTTGCATAACATTGGAAAATACGGGGATTTCATCGCATGAAAAATTGAATTTAATTAATAAGCAGTGTAAAGCTTAAATATATACTATATCAGGGATCAGCCGATTTCCGATATTTTTGGAGAAAGATCGGAAAAAAATTTTCAAAATAGGACCCCAAAACCAAAAAAAAATAATAATTCCTATTTCCGATAATTTTTGATTGGTATTTTTGGACGGATTTCCGATTTTCGGATTTTTTCGTAGGCGAAAAAGGCAGAGGGTGGTCGTCAATTTATGCTATAAATCCGGCGCTATGAATAAGGAGCCATAAATCTCGCGACATGAATCCTGCGCCACGCGTCCGGCGCCGTATTTTTCAAAATATATAGAGCACCCCTGGATTATTAACTGATTGAATATTTTAGCCTATTCATTTTCCTTCAGCTGGGGTATCTTTTTTTTTATTGATTAATATGTGTAAAAGGGAATAGTTTTTATAAGGTTGAAGGAATGGCTCCATAAAAGATACCTAAAAGAAAAACAGCTATGGAAAACGAAAACATTTTCATTAATTATCAAAGTGATTCAAAAGCATTTATATTTGGAAATCAAGACATATCTTTTCATTATATTAAGATGAAGTGACAACATTTCACGAAAAAGGTCAACTTCAGGAGAATTTAACTTTGTTTTAAATTGATATTGAATAGAAATGAGAGAAGAAATTTAAATATTTTTTTTTAATTCTATAATTTTTTAATTAATGCTCAACTTTAAATTTAGTGAAAGACCAAGACAAGTTTTGCATTACAGAAAAAGACTGCAACGAAGACTAAGGTGTCTCATAAGTCTCTCAAAAAAACTCAAAAAAAGGAAGAAAATACACATATTACTATTAACCAATTAAAAAAAAATTAAATCTAATAGAAAATAAAAGAAAATAATGATAAACAATGAGAAAACAATTATTATTTTTTTTGAGTAGTAAGAAATAGAGTTGTATAAATTTAAAAATCCTCAATAATTTTTGGTTTATCTCAAATGTAGAGTAATGATTAGAAAATTTGCCTGCTTTAATCTGTCTATATATAAACCTGTTTTAATAAAAATTTCTTATTAATTTAACATTCAACTGTGGCTAAGTTCAGAACATGGCAAAGAGGAAGATTTTTATCCTCGTGTTGCGATTTGGCGTTGGTCACAATTTTGACTCAGAACTTTGCCCACTGAATAGGATGGTCCGCTTAATCCGGCGGGACCTCAATTGGGGGGAGTCGGGATTAATGCCAAAATGACATATGTTTACAATAATTTATTGGAAATGAAGGAAAGGGAGGGAAAATTGGGGGGGGGGAGCAATAACGGAATGAATTATTGAATACAACGGATGGGTCCCCCGGACATTTGCGCCGATACATTTGCGCAATACATTTACGCCGGAATTTGCTTTTTAATTATTTTATTCATTGAAACTTCTTAAAACGTTATTAAAACTTAGTTTATATAAAAAATTTCGTTTTGTAAAACGGCGCCATGAATCCGGCGCCGGATTAATAGCGCCTTGTCCGTGGGCGAAAAAGGCAGAGGGGTGTTGTCAATTTATGCTATAAATCCGGCGCTATGAATACGGCGCCCATGAATCTCGCACATGAATCGGCGCCACGCGCCGGCGCTGTATTTTTCAAAAAAAAATTTTCTTTTGGATAAATGAAAAGTCGAATCTGGCCTGTGGAGTGGTTTTGAATGGATAAAGCAACCCTAGAAATTTTCGACTTTTTGTTCGAATTTGGATTGAGGGTCGGAATTTCCAAAACAGTGGACATCAAAACGAGTCGGGGTAAAAACGATGTGACTGAAAACGAGTTGGGTTATACCATTTATGCACCTGCTACTATGATTCCTAATCATTGGAACACTTTCATCCCTAAAGGTTACTCGGAATATTCGTCGTCAAACTCTTCCTTTTCAGCCGGAGTACACTTTTTTTTATTGATAATGAGTCCAAAAGGGGGGTTTTTCATGTTCTATCTCAAAAAGTACAATTGTTCACCAAATTTTTTAAAACATTGTCAAAATTTAATTTATTCTGATGTTTCAAATTTGGCCTTTGGTTTTCATGAGTTCAAATTGTTTGTATTTGGAAAGGGAAGGAAATGTTGACTGTTAACAATGACGAAATTTGGATGCTAAACGTGGACAAAAATATATCCGTAAATGAGGAAAATGGCCCTGATATGCGTAGGAGGCCAATTTACAATAACAAACTGATAATGACGGGGAAATGATAAGGTAGGGTGAGGATTTCTAAGTTTTTGCTTATTTTTTCTGCGGCTTTAATCGACGAGAAATGCACGAAAAAACTTTTTTTGTTCGAAAATTTTTGCGTTTGAAACGCCGTTATTCGACCTTAGAATCCTTATTTTGGGTGTTCGCCCTTAAAATGCATATAGCATGTTCGCATTTAAATAACTTTTTGGCCCTTATTTTGGCGTTTTGTCCCAAAATTTATTAACAAAACTGCAATAAAAACAAAAATACACCCCTAGAATTGACCAAAAAAAATTTCAGAAAAATATACCCCTAAGAATCGACCCTAAAATTTTCGAAAGTAGACCCTAGAAATGAAAAAAATTTCTCAAAAATTGAATCTCCAAAATTTCTATTTGCTCCTCTGAAAAATATTTTATATAAAAAAGCTTTAAAAAAAATTACCTCTAAATTTGGGTTTTTTTCATGCTTTTTCGCACTTTCTCGCGATATTTTTCGCACTTATATAGGCCTTAAGGGAACTTTATTTCTTAAATTTATTTTTGTCTGTGTAATTTTAACAAAATTTATTTCATCATTTTGAACTGTGTTTTTCAGCCAACTTCTTAAAAAAAATATTTTAAGACAATCAGGAGCCTAACCTAAGACAAGTTGGACATAGGACATATCTTAAAATAAGGACACGAAAATATCCTCATTGTGAAGGCCAACATGGACAAAATCAAATTGGCACCACCATTGATGAAAGTGAGGATGAGGAAATCCCGTTTGGAACAAATTGAAAATTGAGAAAAAAATTAGATAGATTCGTCAAGTGATGTGATTATTTATGAAATTTATATTAGATTACCCAAAATGAAAATGTTGTTATTTTCTTTTTCAAAAAGTTATGATTTATTTTATTTTTTTTTGTTTGGGTTGCTTTAGGAAAGTGCGGTTGCTACGGTACCTGTACCGCCAAAAGCCCCAGTACCGGTACTGGTACCGACTTTTCCAGTACCGGCAAGTGCCGGTACCGGTTTAGGTGGAAAGTACGGTACCAGTGCTACCTAGATAAAACCATGTTTAAAATCAATAGTAGTACTTATACTTTACCTAATTGAAAACTAAAAAAATAAAAGAACTCAATTATAAAAAAATATATACTTTACAAGGGCGCTGTCTAATAGCATATTCAACGAGGATTTAAATTGTAGAATTATTAATGCATGTAAAATACTAAAATATACCCAGCACCAACACCATAATGATTTTTTATATTAGAAAAATATACGTTTTGATAATATGTTCTTAACGCTAAACACGGACGGAACGCGCAAAACAGGAAAGCGACAAGATCCGTTTAAATTGAACAAAATACGAGAAAAAATAATTTTTATAACAAAAAATTGTTATAATTTAAGAAAATATTTTCGAGACGACCTAAGTTTGAATAAATTTAATTAAGGACTAATAAATTAGTTTTAAAAATATAAATTTATATATTGTCTTGAAATAATCATAGATTTTCAAATATATAAACCCTATTTCATTAAATGTTTTTTTAATATGAAATTAAAAAATACATATTTGCTTTTAATAAAAGGTTTAATTGTCTAAAAGTTATAGTTCTTATATTCTATATAGAAGCCTCAATATGAAAAAGGAATAGAAAATTAGAAGGAAATAAACTTCACGTTTGTCTTGACCCACAAGGAGCAGATATAAGTATTGCGTGACCATTTAAATTTAAATATATATGTGAACCTTATTATTTTCTTAAATTTTTACTTTTTTTAAGTTTAAAAATTATTTATAAGAAAGCAATTTTAATTAAATCGAATAAAATGATGGGAAGAAATAAAATGAAGAACAGATTAAACAAAAAAATCAACGGCCAAATTCGGCGGAAAATTAAAACAAAAAAACTTTCATTTTTATTTGCAATCGATGACATTGCGAAATATTACGGCAAAAAACCAGCTTTTTAAATGCAGATATTAAGTTAAAAAGCGAATAGATTACTCATAAAAAGAATGGTCGAAATAATCTAAAAAATATTCAAACAGCGCCATTGAACATTGCATGCCAATACTATGCACCGATGAAAAACGTTTGCATTTCCGAGGATTTTTAAATATAACGAATTAATTGCAAAATTATTATTTAAATGTTTAAGCATCTTATTTTAAGAAAGCGACGTAAATAAAATTCAAATAAATGATGGAATGTAGAAAAACAAAATAATTGCATAATTTAAAAAAAGTCAAATGATTCACGATTTTATTTAAAAAAGCACTCAATTCACAAAAATATAAAAAATTAGCCAAAAATATAAAGAAATGATTGAATAGAGTGATAAGAAGATCCTAACAGTATGGAAATTCATTTTCTCGACTTGTTTTTTTCAAATTTAAAGGGAAGTGCCGGGTGCCGATAGGGGCCACCGTGAAAAATTTTTGAAAATTTGGGTTGGTTCTTTACGGATTGTAGCCTAAAAAGGGGTTCTTTTTAAGTAATTTTTTTAAATTCCTGAAAAAACCAAAATGATAACAAAATCATCTCATCTGGGAGCTTTGGCTAACTGACATGCCTAAAAAGCTTGAACAATCCTGGGATTTTCCCGAATTTGCCGACAATACCATGAGCAATCCATGGGTTGCAAGGATCAGAATTGCGAAATATTGAGACAAAAAAGGAAAGTTGCGTAACGATACTAATTCAAATATATTTCCATCCCCCCGCTTTCTCTCTTTACTTTTTGTTCTCAGTTCTACATTCTTACCAGACATATTATCGTCTTTCTCGGGTCGTGAAAAATTCGGGTTCGGGTTTCGGTGGTGCACAAAAACTGTTTCGGGTGGTCGTCTTGGCGTGTCGCGGTGCGGCAACACTTCTGCTGCGACACCACCGTCGTCAAAATATGTTACTTTTGCCGCAGAATTTTTAGACCCCACTATGTGTGGATATCTTAAATTTAAAAAAAAAGTATACCCTAAAAACGGAACTTTTTCTTAAAAAATGACCCTAAATTCAATTTTTTTGACAAATATGGAATTATTTTAATTTTTTCCAATCCCATTTGAATGAGATTTACGGTGTCGAAACCTTGAAAAATTTCTGATTTATAAGAAAAGTGACTTATTTACTGCAAAAGTCGTTATAATGAAAATTTTTTACCTATTTGATGTATTTTGGCATTTTTATTTACAATTTTCGACATATTAGGGATTTTTTATACATATTTAATACATATTTCGGCATTTTTAATACATATTTTTACATATTTTGCGATTTTTCTTACATAAATCGCAGCCCTATAATGCCTATAAAATAAACAATACAATAGAGAATAAAATTGCAATTATTTGAAAAAAGCAATATAAAAGAATGCAAACTACTGACTAAAACCAAAAAAAAAGCTATTCATTGCTGGGAATATAGCAGCCAGTGTGCTAATGTTTATTTATTATTTATGTCAAAAGAAAAGGTCCACAAAAGGGAAAATCCGCTTCATATGAACATTAAATATTTGTCCACAAAGTTACAGGAAATACAAAAGGTGAAGATCGCCAAGATATACAAAATTGTGAGACAAAAATATAAATACCAAATACTTGTGCAAAATTGTTATAATTTTATAGCTTTTTCAGGTCCTCTTTACCTCAAGAATTTTTTTGAATTTGGTTTTGAATTGATTAGGGATTTATTTTAATAAGTTCTTTATAAGTTATTCCATTAATTTGTTGCCCTCCCTGCGAAGGGAATAAATTTTGTACCTATTTGTACTTAGTATTAGTCTATAAAAGGGGATGTTAAAACGTTGAGAAGGTTTAAAATGTTAAAGGATCAAAATCGGTTCTGCCATAATTATTTGTGTGTGCCATGAAACAAATCAAATGTGTTTCGCCTACCTCCAGTCGTTTTGGGCATAGCCTTGTAGGTATTTTTACAACCATTCTGGTTGAAGGGCGCGGTAGGCTGCATTTAAACAGCACTCTTTTGGTGAAATATTTTTTGACATTTTTTCCATATTATTTTGTAATTTTTTTGTAGAGACTGGAGTTCCAACACCTCCGGCGTAATTTCCATAAAGGCCTCACTAGAGTGTTTTATACAATAATCCAAAACTTGGAAGAGTTTGGGATTAATTAATTCTAAACAGGAACGCATACGAAGGTAGCCCTTCTTAGTTATTGTGTGTGGGATGATCGGTAAAATTGTAATTTATCGTCAAGTTTACGCCTAATGTCCCAATTTTATCTACAGCATTAATTGTATTTCCATTAATTTTGTATGCTTCTTTAGGGTTGTTTAATCCCCAAATAAAGTACAAAAAGTTTTTGAATCGAACAATTTTTATTGCCATTTTTGCCATCGACAATTATGCAAGCCTGTGCTGAATTTCAGTATCTGCTCTTGCTTTATAACATATATAATTTTAACATCATCAGCATATAATTGATTTTCACCCTGAAATGGCATAGCATACAGGGATGTGTTAATGTAAATCAAAAACTTAGGGGACCAAACGAGCCCTGGGGGACGCCAGTGCAAAACTTTTTTAATAGAGGAGAAGATCCCCTATTTTAAAGCGAAAGTCCTCTTTCTAAGAAAAAAAGCCTAATCCTTTTAAGAGTTTGCCCTTTACCAATGTTTCTTCATTTTAGGATAAGTAAATTATGAGAGCACAGAGTCAAAAGACTTTGTTGAAAATC
>JBDPZO010000410.1:0-50937 GCA_039877585.1 Heterodera filipjevi | reverse complement strand
ATAAAAGGCAGAAAAATACGGCGGATTTATTGCAATTTATTTCGGATTTCATTTATGAGTTATAAAAAAAGATAGGCCCGAATTTCTGAAAATTTTCGAATTTCCAGAAAAAAATTCATAACTTTTTTCAGAATCGAAAAAATCGAAATTTCCAAAATTTCTTTCCATGGAAAATAGCTAATTTTCAGCTCTATTTTACATCGTTTGGATTATTTTTTTATCTTTCTTCCAAAAAAAGTTATAGCCCAAAAACTGCATTTGTAAATCCGGACCATAGGGGTATCCCCTTTGAAATTTTTTGAAAATTTTTACCCAAAAATTTATTAAAAAACACTTTTCTCAGCCCATTTGGGACGTGATCACGAATATCTAATCAGATTTTAGTTTTTATTCCGTTAAGTCTCTGAATCCATGCGTAAAAGTGTTCTGGGTGGTGGGGGAGGTGGGCGGGGGTGGAGGGGGAGGGAAGGTTCAGATACCACACTCAAATGTTTTATTATTGTTTTATGTGCTTTGTTTCACATTATTAAATTTATAAATTAAAATTAAAGAATTCTCTTTTAAATTTAATTTAAATAAACAACAAACCAATTTTTTAACTAATTTTAATACAAAATTAATGTTGATAATTCAAAATTAAAAAAGTGAGTTCCCTTTGGTAATTTATTGCCTAAATTAAAAATTCCCACAAATTTTTTGATAAAGTATTACTAATTATTTGAAATTTTATTTATTTACTTATTTAAAATAAAGTTTAAATATAAAAAGACATTAATAAATTTAATTTACACTATTAAATAAAAGAATCTTTAAATTCATTTATGATATAACGCATAATCATTGAAACACTCTCAGTCCCTAATCATTGAAACACTCTCGCCTCTAATCATTGAACCCTCTCAGTCCCTATCATTGGAACCCTCAGTCCCTATCATTGGAACACTCTCGGTCCCTATCCGTTGGAACACTTGGCCCTAATCATTGGAACACTCTCGGTCCCTATCCGTTGGAACACTTGGCCCTATCATTGGACACTCTCGTCCCTAATCATTGGAACACACTCAGTCCTTAATCATTGGAACATTTTATCTCCTAATCTTGGAACCTCTCACCTCTAATCATTGGAACACCCACCCCTATTTGAACCTCTCAGCCTAATCATGGAACACCTCTCAGTCTCTATTGTAACACTCTCATTTCAGTCCCTCCCCGTTGGTCCGAACCTTGGAACACTTTTGGCCCTATTGATCGGACCTAGTAGCGAAGCTCGATAACGCGAAGCGCTTTGAATACAGTAACACGCATGTACCACCCGCTAGTTATCTATTACTTTAACACTAAACCAAATAATGCAGGGCAGGGATTCGTCCTTTATTTCAAAGAACGTCCTTTATTTTCGGCTTTCATCCTTTGAAAATTTGATGAGTCCTTTATTTCAAAGATGACCGCCCGAGCAAAAACCTATTCAACATGTTCTACCGCAGTGTCCTTGTAATCGGCCGACTAAAGCCAAAGCCTATTTGGGGAGGTTTCCCGCATTTCGGTTTTCCCGAAGCGAGCGGTTGCGCACTTTTATTTCAATTGTCCAAAAACGGACGGTGCAAATTGATTTTTGCACCCTCCCTCCCTCCATCCCGCCGTTTTTTTTTTGTCAATTTCGCCGCACATTCCCCTCCTTCTCCCTCGCGCCAAAAAAGTAATTAATCAATAGAATGAATCGAAGAAATTTTTTTTTTGAAAATTTTTGAAGGACGGTTGTAAAAAAAAAAATCTTTTTATATTTAATAATTGATTTGAATTTTGTGCTTAATGAAAATTGAGGCAACTAAAAATTTTATTTAATCTTTTTTGCGACATTTTAAGATAGGGAATTATATGGTGGTAAAAAATAAAAATTAAAACTTTTATATTATTTCGACTTCCAGTAATTACGACCTTACCGGTCCAAAATATTAACGCTGTCAGGCTTTGTACCTCTTTTGTAACCACAAAATATTTCAGGTTCATAAAAAGATGATCTAGAACGAATTTTTCTAAATTCATTCAAGTCAATTTCATGGCCAACTTCAAAGTTGAAACAATATGTTCCAACGGAATGCCCCTGATATGAAGCCCGAGAACATCCCGATTGTCTGACATTTCAATAAATTTTTAATTGTTTTTTTCACAATCTACCAGACTTTTAGTATTCAGACAAACCATTTTCCCAGACTCCCATAATATGCGGTGGATTTAGCCGGTGTTTACATTTTATTATTGCAGCATTGAATTTTTTGGGATTATATTTAAACTCACACCCCGTAACATTTAAGGAAGCTAACTTGATCTGAGTACCCAAATTTGTTGACAATTATCGGATTTTGCATTTTGGTACAATGCCCGATATGAATAAGTTTTCACCCTTTATATACCCGTGCACTATAAATACCCGAACAATATTTTCATGTACAATGATCTGTCCTCACGAAGTAAAATGCTACCATTGCTGCCTCTTGCCATTATGAGATTTGTAAAAAATGTAAAAGCATAGTCTCTACATTTTGGCTCTTCGTTTTGGGAAAATTATTGGCTATGCCCAAATGTGCCAACCATGTTCCTTACGAAAGAAAAATATAAATAATTATAAATCTAAATAAACCTAAAATGTTTCGTTGGCTTTTACACTAATTCTATCAGGAGCTACCGGAAGCGGTAAGACTCAATGGCTAATTCATTTTCTAAAAAATTATAGCTATATTACAAGGTCAGATGGTCTCTTTTGGTAGGTTAAGGGGCCAGAACGTTTTTTCATCTCTGGTATTGTTCTCTCTAGCCTTATTCTTTTTATGTTGGGTGTTTTATTGGGTGGATTGAAAAAGAATGTGAATGCGTGTCATTTAGGTCTTCCTCCTTTTTCTCTTTTTTAGTCACAGGGTGTTTTGAGACATTGCAGTATGAGTTCCGGACCTTGTGTGCTCTGGTTACCGGGGGTAGCAGCAAAACGCGTGTTTATTATCCTGACGATTAAATGCTCCATATGCAAACAATGTCCGTGGGGGACATATAAATACTTATTTAACCTATGGTTCCCATACTAGTAGGGATTACTTAATGTTATTGTAGGCTTGGTCCTCGTATTGTGACGCACTATGTCTTGTTCCTAAGTGGAAAGTGATGACAACCTCATCTTCTCTGATCCATCCTCTGTGTTGTTTTTCTTTCTGCTGCGAATGCCCCTTATCTGGTAATCTTTCTTGGTTCTGTTAATCCTTCTGTGTGTGCAATTGGTCCTCTGTGAAGTTACTTCGCAGACATTGATTGGGTCTCGGGTCTTATAGACTCGGTGTGTTACACATGGGCTGTTTTGTTGGTTGTCTTCGCCGCTCATTAGTGGCCGGCTGGCTCTTTTGTTTGTACGCCGTGTGGGTGTATTTTATTGGATGCATATAAGACGCGCGAGTTCCTTGGTTCAGTTTATTATTAGTGTAGGTGTGAGTGCTGGGCTTTTCATCAATAGTGTTTTTAGTCCGTATTTGATGTTTCGTCCAGATGGTTTTCTGTGCTTGCATGAATTATCTTCTAAGAAGATGTGTTTTTTGATAATCTTTTAGCATAGGGGTGGCGGGTGGGCTGTTTTGGTGAGGACGTTCGAACATTTTAAAAGTGTAAATACCCATTCTCATATTTGTTCATTCTATTTGCTTAGTGTTCGGGATTCAATGGAGTTTGGGGGTAGATGATTCTTTCCGTTATTCTCTCCTTCTGTTGATGTCGGTGTTTGTCATGGTGTGGGATGACTGTAAAGGGTTTTTGTTTGTTTTATCACACTGGTCCACTAGTTTATGTCGAATTGGGTTTTCTTGATTCGGGAGGACTTGTTTTGTAGACTGGTACTTTTTTTTATTTCTTGTTTTGGTTTTTATATGGTTTTTAATAGAAGTGTTCCATTTTTTTCTTTGTGCCTTCTTCATCCGTAGGTCATTTTCGATGCCAGCATGGATGTCTCTAGATTTTATATAATGTGTGTGAGACAGACCCAGTGCACATTCAAGCCAGGGAACTGAAGTACCAACGCTCGATGGCCATTTAGCGAAAGACCTTGCTACCAACGGGTGCCCACTCTGTATTTCCCACCTCTCCTCCTGGCTCCATGAATGAAAAAACAAATAACATCAAAGTCGGCCGCACCCAGAAAAAGAACCTCACACAAAGGGGGGATTCGGGTTGGTGGGCACCTTCAAGTCGAGGTCAGGTTCTGGTATAATTTCAATTTTTCCTTGTGGGTCTTACTATTACTGTATTTATAAAGATTGTAGTGGTGTGTGGCGTTGTCCCAGTAATTTTTAATGCATATGATCTTTTTATCGCCGAATTGGTGCGTTATACTGGAAGAGGGTAGTGGGGGTGCTTTAGCAAGTATGTTCGTTGTTCTTGTTAAAATGATTTATTACTCATGATGGCCCTCAACACCGAAAGATGAAACTTCATTCGTTGGGTTTGACGACATCTCCACAGCTCCTCCTATGGAGAAGCGAGGTGTGGCCTCACTTCATGCCATGAGACCAGTTCGCAATAATTCGCTTTCTAGCACTCTTTTTTGACCTATCCTAACAATACTTTATTTTTCCTCAAAATAATTTCCATAAAAATTAAGAATAGGTTGAAAAAGTTTATCAATAGTAACTCCGTAATATTAATATAAAATGTTTAATTTGCTTTATGGTTTTATTTTATTGCTATTTTAACCTTCATTTTATTTATTCGTGATCTATTCTTTAATTAGCGCTGTTTCAGTTTTTTTGTCGTTTGTCTTCCTCTTCGTCTTTTATAATCGAATCGCTAAGCATTTTTAATTTTTTGAATCCTTTTAATTCAATCCTTTTAGAATTTGATTATTTCTGGGAAAAAACCGGTTAACAAATAGGAAAAAATTTTTAAAATTTCCCCCCGTGGCCTGCCCTACCCCCATGATGCGAAATTTGATGCACTGACTTTTGCGGCATTTACCACTTTTCGGGCGCAGAACATTTGCGCGCTCAAAAGAAACGACCCTTGTGGAGACGGCAATTACCAATGTCGACATCTGTGGCGCAGACACTTGGGCCAGACAGTTGCGGCGCCCATCCAAAACGACTTTGGCGGTGGAAGAAGTTTAAGGATACTAAAGCTATTCCAACATTTTGTTATAACATTTAGAAAGCTGACTTGACGCGTTCCACGCGGGCTTAAAAATTTTTAGAGAATTTTGAGTTAATGTGGAGAATTCTGTGCTACGATATCTCCGGACTGCCAACAGGCGCGAACCGCCCTTCAAAATTTCCCCGAAAAAATTAATATGGAATTTTAGAGAAAAATGCCAAAAAATATCAATTTATAACTTTTTCACAAAGTAGGCTTATTCTTTTCAATAATTTTTGATAGTAGCGGATTCTTTTTTGAACTGCAAATCGGTCCGTCCTCTTTCTGAGTATGCATTTTCATTCCTAAACCCCGATGAAACCGTGTTTTTTTTGCTTTTTAACCCAAATTTGTTAGGTTACGCTCATTGTTCGCATATGCTAATTTTTGGCAGGTGCAAAAAAAATTTTTTTTTATTTTTCTGCTTTTTAAAAGCTTTTTTTTAGTTTGTTTCTTTTTCATTTCTTCCTTTTTCCGAACATTATAGGGTGTGGTTAAATCAAACCCACTTTATTCAGCTTTATGACTTTTTTTTCTTGTCCATTGCCGTTCTCATATTTTGACTATGAACTAAATGATTTGCCAATTGAATATATAATATGTTGTTGAATAAATTGTTTTCAGGGGTTGTGTCAGTGGAGTAATTTCAATTTTAATAATTATTTTGGGGGTTGATATTTTGGTGTTTGAAGATGGGGTGTGTGTTATCTTTATTTCCATGATATTCTAAGCGGAGATAGTTGTGGTCCTTGGGTTCAAAATGTAAATTTTTTTTTAATTTTTTTTGGAGGTGGTAGAGTGGGTTTTTTGGGGTGTGAGGGTAGTACGTTCTGGTGGGTGGGTGTTCGTTGGGTGTGTGTAGATCGGGCAAAGGAAGAAATTTAAAGGCATGGCGCTATCCATCAGGTTGTCTGGCAGTTGGATGGTTTAAAGTGTGGGTGGCTAAATGGTGGGAGGGATGCTGCGGACGGGGGTGGTGTGGGGATTTGTGTGGGGGCAAAGCAAGAGACTCGAGAGACGTGGTTTATGTTCACGGTGTCGGTGGGTCATCGCTGACTACAACACCACCAGAGAAGCTAAGAGACAGCCGTAACTGAAACTGCGGCGTATGCTATATCTATCCAAAACTGCTCATGTAGATAAGCGGAAGAGAAGGCCGACGGGGGAGGTGGAGGGGTGCGGAGGATTCTAGGAGGAGAAAAGGGGCGGTTGGAGAGCGTGGGTAAGATCAAGCGTGTCAGCGTCTATAAAGGTGAGACGACATCCATCGCTGGGTCAGCAGAGCGGGGCCTGGGAGAGCAAGGGCACGAGGAGTGGGCGCGCATGGGGGGAAGATTGGTGGGGGGGCGGGTCGCAGAAACGAAAAGACACGCCAAAAGCAGGAAAACACCAAAGTGGCAAAAAAGGCAAAATTGAAAAAAGCAGCGTACAGTTTGGTGATAATATTTAAAGCATGAAAATAAGAATTTCGCCGTTTAGAGTTAAAGTCGATTTTTTTGAGATTTCGCGTAAAAAAGACATTCAAATAAATTTTTCCATTTTACAATTGATTCCTATTTTGACAGAATTTTCATTTCAGTGGTGATTTGTTAAAAATCCTGGTTTGGGGTGTACTTTTTTCACAGAAATCCTGGTTTTAGGGGTGTACTTTTTTTCACAGAAGTCTATTTTTCATTCTCTGAGAAATTTTTGAAATTCGGATAAATTTTGTAACAGAGCATGGAAAAAAGGCACCAAAGTGCAAAAAAAATAAATAATCCCCACTTGTGCAAAAAGAGCAAATAAAATCATTATAAAGTATCGTACACAAGCTTCTATTGTACGTATTAGCTCATACAAGGCACAGAAAACAGACTTTCCTTAAATATTCCGGGCGTCGCGGGGGGGGGGGGGCTCTTGTTATTTGTGTCTGAGTTGAGTCTTGGGGAGGGTTGTGCGCGCACTATGTGTTCGCTCGGGGTATTTGTGGCGGGTGTGTGTCACTAGCCGAAGGGGCACTAAGCCCACCTAGAAAAAGCTCGTAAAATGGGGGATCACAGCTTGGTGGAAAGCAGGCGGGACTGCGGTAGGTGGGGGCGCCGGGGGGGAGGAAGTAAGTGAATTAAATTGACAGCGCACCTTCTTGCTAGCCTCACAAATGCGTGCAATCTCGTTTCTTCCGTGTAATTTGTCCGAGTTTTGCGAATGAACAAAATTTTCCAAGTAGGTAATTGCAAAACTCACCGGAAATTCCTATACAATCAAAAAAATTTTTGTGGGTCTCGAAGGTCTTGTGGCATGGAGATGCAGTACTTTAGAAAAGTGCTCAGAGCAAGTAAAAGGTGTCGTCTACATATGTGTGGGTTTCATAATAACAGCACAAGGTGTAAGTGCCGAACACGACCAAATAGTTTTTGCCTAAAAAATGCCGGGGTGCGGTGGGGGTGGTTTAAAGTGGGTGGTGGAGAGGGTTGATACGAATGACGAGGATAAAGGGAGCGGGAGAGAGCAGGAGAGCGTGTCAAGTGGGTGGGAGGACAGAAAAAAAGCACGTCGGCGGGTGTGGGCGTGGTTGTGGAGCTGAGGGTCCCAGGTGAGGGTCCGGGGGGCAGAGGTGGACGTAATGCGTGAGCGAATTGTGGGGCGGAAGGAGAGCGAGAGGGACGCACAAAAGATACATGGGAAAATCACAGAACGGCCGGTTACAGATAATGTGCTGGATAGTTGGTAGGGTGACCAAAAAAGTTTAATCGGGTCAAGTGTATATAAGGTCGCGTTCAGAGGGCTAGGGGACAGCAAAAGAAGAGACAGGTCATGGCCATGGAGTTTCTTCATAGTTGGGAGATAGAGAACCTCTGTGTTTTCCATTGAGGCTAAGGAAGAATCCATGTACAAAGCGGGAAGGAAGGAGGTTAAATATAAAAACTAGCCTATATTTACCCTCAATTTTATTGGGAAACCTGACCACCTAGTTTTTTTCGCAGATAGGTAAAATAAAATCTTATAAAACTAGACTTTGGTATTAGGAAAAAACTAGTGGATAAAGAGTGTTTGTCAAATGTTAGTGGAATTCAGTAAAAACGAGGAGTGGTGTATGTATAATTTTAAACCAGAGCTGTATAATGTTCTAAAAGAAATTAGCTCTAAAAAGGCTGCGTCCGCAAGGGCTGGGGGAAAAAGGAGAGGGAAAGTTAGAGAAGAACCAGTTAGTTCGGTCCGCGTGTTGATGTACAACGGAGGACCATATTGATATTTTGTTATTTTCATTAGGGTTATTTTATGCTTATTTAGGGGGGGAAGATCTTAAATATCTTTGTATTCGCTAATTAGGCAGTGTTAAGACTGCACGGTTCGGAGGAACAAATAGAACCCCACAGATTGATAATGGGGTTACAAAGGTTTTCCGCGAAATTCAGCAACAAAACGATAGAGAGGTGTCCGGGGATAGATGGGGAAGTTTTGTGAAGGCATTTCTCGGTCCAACAAGTACAAGCCCACCCAATTATCAAACTGCAAATTGGCGGTCCAATCGTGTGGCCGGGGGCGCGACATTGCCTATCCGGCCTGTTTAAGAAAATTATGGAAGTATATAACACAACACGCGAAAAGAACCGGCGAGAACTAGAAGATAGAACGAAAAGAGTGGAAGTTATAATTTAGTTTCACGAGCCAAATATTACTGTATGACTGGTTGGTGTTACAATTTGCTATTCTCGAAGTAAAAATAAAGGATATAATGATACTAGTCGAGGGTTGAGGTGGGTCGTTTAATTATGTGGAGAATATGATGGGCTCTGGTGGTCCGTGGGGGGTTGCGGCTGTCGCGGAGTTTGGGCAGCAGCACATACTATGTTTTCTGTGGACAAGATGGCAGTTCGGCGCGTGTCCCTGCTGTAAGCGGCGGAGATGTTGCGAGGGGGCATTTGTTGTGTGTTGCAAGCAAATAGAGGTTCATGCGGATAGAGGTATGAACGTACCTAGGGGTGTAAGACAAACACAAAAATCAATTTTCATCATGTCGGTGTTTTTGGGCGTAAGCGAGTGTTACGCTGTCAGACAAACTAAGAGTAGTTCCTATGATATGTACATAATCCAAGGAGACTGAGTACAGAGGAGACCGGAATCATAATCCGAATCGGAGATGCTATACGTGCCTGCAATCAGGAACGGATAATATGAGCCGAGCAATGAATGATAAGCCTAGATTCGAAAGAGTGTTTTGTCGCAAAGTATTAGCTGAATGGAGTCACTAAGCCTCAGGGTTGAACGAATGAGGGACAAAGCGGAAGCGGCAATACGAGGTATAGTCGCGTGAAAGACGAAGAGAGTCATGAAAGAGGAGAAGGGGGATGGATGTTGTGGTCTCCAATCACGAATCGGTATCAGGGCAGGCTCAAAAGAAACAGGGGGTGACGGGGGCAAAAACCGAACCACAAGCAGGCGGTACCATGATATGGTTGGGTAAGGGGGGATGAATAAGAGCAAGTCAATATGAGACTGTGTAGGCCAAGGGACGAAATGAACAGAGTAATAAAATAGGTTGGGGGGCAATACAGGTAGCGGAAATGCACAACATATAAAAGGGCACCAGAAACAAAGGGAGGTCTGGTGTGACGGGTTGTGTCAAATATAACAAAGAAGACAGAAACAAACAGACGGATTGCCAATAAAGCAGCGAGAGTTGGGCCTGGAGAAGGATGTGCATAGAAACGGTGTAATCTTCGCATGATATTCAATTTAAGCAAACGAGCGTTTCCAAATCACGGTACCCAATAAAGACCTTTAAAAAAAACAAATGAATTATGTTTTTATTTATTGATTATGTTTTGCATTTCATAAATTAGTGATTTTTAATAGTAAATTTTTATGTGTGGGTTTATTGGGGATTAAAAACAAATAAGGGAATTATGTTAAAAAAAGTGAACCATTACCCTACCACTTGTTACCCAAGGGCGGGGGCAGTACACCACGGCTATATATAAGTTTATATGTAGGTTAGTAGTGTTCTTTTTTTAGAAAATAACGCCCATGTTCATTTTTCTGGTAAGTATTGTATTGTTATATGTTGCTATTTAATTAATATTTTAGATATGTTCATCTTTTTGATTGCCTACACTAAGATACACACAAATAATAAAACAATCAATAGTAAAAAGTGGCGGTCTCAATCAAAAAGATTCGCAAGTTGGGGGTGACACACTACAAACAGGTTGATTTGGTTACTGAACATTTCATAAGTCTGAGGGGTGGGGTCCTGACGGTCCTTTGTGTTACTTAATCTGATATGAAAAATCAAAATGTGGTAGTAGTCTGAAAAACTGCGAATCCCGGTGAAAGGTTGCGAAGGATTCTTTAGCACCCAAATAAAAACACTAAAAAAGAAACTCCGGGTTTTTTGGAAAAATGACGAACCCAGGATTGACAATCCGGATACAAAACCCTTCGCTCCGGGGTCGAAATATCGCCTACGGGGTGGGAACCTGAATATCCTGATCCGTGAATTTTGCCCCCGATCTTGTTGTTACAAATAAAGTGACATACAATATTTGTCAAAAAAAAAAAAAAGACAAGTGGCGGGCAGGGGCAATATTCGAGAGGGGAAGTTTTAGACTTATACTATACATAGAATTCGTTGAAAGACTGTATTTTGATATTTGTTGGGCTCAGCCATTACACTGTTTAACAAACCGCAGACAATATAAATGGGGGGGGTGGTCGCGGAGGGGGGAACGAGGGGGGTCGCCGGGGAAATAACCAAATACGGGTGTGGCGGAAGACACAGTGGCGCGCGCCTTGCAATTACTTGTTTGTGTTCGACAGTAAATTTGTGGCGGTAGGTCTTTCACAGGGGTCGTAAAGCATGGGGGAGAGCTTAAATCCGGGGGGCAACAAAACCGCCCTGCTAATGGCAAAAAAAGGCGGTGCCAGCAATATGTAATGAGGGGGTCTTCGTTAAAGGAAGGGAATACAAAGCACGGTACACTGTCGTAAGTGTTGTCAATAAAAAAATAAAAGTGGGTGGGGTGGTGGAGAGAGTGGGTTTGTCTTGCGTCGAACCAAAGATGAACACAGCAAAAAAGGTTGTTGTCGCTGCTGTTGTTCCATATTAACAACGAGGGGGCACAATGTATCCGCGTCATACCCGTCCCAACCATTGGCCACTGCACTTGCTGCTGAAGAACGACTGGCATTTGCTGAAGCGAACCCCGTTTCCATGACGGTCCAGTAACTTAATCCGGAACTTCCACCTGGGCCAAGAGTCCGAGTTTTTGGCCACCATTGTTGCCTGAAGAGCCGTCAGAAAAAAGACAGTAGTTGTTTGTCATCAGGGTTTCGAACATTCAACTCAAAATTGGAATTGTTGACGAATCATGTAATGACAACCTAACTCCTAAGATAGACTGAAGGGGTGCTGCTGCTTACTAACGCTATGGTGACGGTGCCTTAATCTGTCCGTGCGTTGCCGGGCCCCCCTTTAGTTTTTGGCACATGTTCGATTAAAGTTGTTCAACTTCTTACGAATTCTTTTGCTGCGTTTTGAAGACGTTGTTTCTCCCTCCCCATGTTGACAACACCCAACAGCTGATTCGTCAACTGAGGAACCCCAGACGGTGTCTTTGGAGCGAATATTGTCAATCGAAAAAGTTTAGGCGTTTAGTAGGACAGGTTTTATCCAGATTAAATTCCAAAATCTTAAAAAAGAGATGGAAGATGCATGACGAAATATGGTCATTTAGAACTAACAAATATACAAGAAACGTGTGTGTGGTCGGCACAAGGTCCCCAATGTAAAGGTCTCGGGCGGAGGAGTCTGGCAAACGTATTATTCAATAAAAAAGTTTTTCATAATCCATAAGTTAAAACCAGCCTTGACCTGAAGAGCTGCTCACTTGCAAACGCAGGGAAAAAGGGGGGGGGGGGGACCGGAAAAACATGTAAGCAGGCAGGGGCGGGAGAAAATACAGCGACGGGAGCAAAACACAAGGAAATTGCTCCAAAAATTATTATTGAAATATAACAACCTAGTTCTAACGACATAGCTGCCAGGATAAAACGGAGCTCATTAAAAAATGTGTAGCCACGTCCCGGGTACAGCCCAAAATTATATTTAAAAAATTAATTTCTTGGTAGTCCCTTTTATGTGTTGAATTTAATTTACGTCCCCATCCGATTATAGAAAAGAGCTAATGTGGAACTGCGGAGGAGAAAGGGATAAGGAGGGAAAGAAAGACACAAAGGAGGAACAAAATTTTAAAATGATTCTGGAAAATGACCGGGTGTCACATCTGGCATACCCTCATCGCTGTCATGCAAACCCCGCACCACATTTTCTGTGGAGACGTTACCCGGGTATTCTTTGCACATTTCGTTTGGCAAATGAAAAAAAAACGGGGTGTTCGCACGAATTTTCAATGTTCCAAATTTTGTAACCATTTCAAAACATTTTAAGAAAATGGCCAAATGAATGGTTTAAGGACATGTGGTAAACAACTACAATACATGGTGTAGCATATTTTGAGACAAAAGGGGGACTTATATGAATTGGTATTCGTTTTTTATTCCTTTGGGAATTTACTAAGAAGGATGACATAATTACAGATGTGTATAACCCTGGGCTAGACTGTCAAATCATGTACCTGTTTCATCCAATTAGTAAATAGCGCTCAATGAGAGCCTCCTTTGTGGTGTGGGACCGTTCACATTAGCTGCTACCGCGGGATACTTTGCTATTTTGGTTGTGGGTGTCCTCATGATCACTGGACTGGCAAAGCGTCCCCTGAAAGACTCGCCAGATCCGTGGATTTCTCTCATATTTTGGTAATTTGTACCGCTGTCCATTCTACACCACAAATTGACAAAGTTGGTGTAGCACCAGACTCACATAAGCATTAAAAACTACCGGAAGAGAACACACGGAGGAAAAATAGAACAATGCCAAACTTTTTAGGGTACATGTTTATAAAGAGTACTGAAAAAGACAGGGTCTTTAATAGTGGTGTCCAGTGCTAATGATTGTGTTTTTATCTCTACGAATACCAAAGAGTCGCATTCCGATACCAACAAGCCTATTCACTTCCCCTTGGTACTAGAACTGGGGGGGAGGGGGAAAAAGAGAAGGGCTTCATTGAATTTTTCTACATAACATACGCTATTGTTCCATTTCTTGATGAGGGGTACACACAAAGCCGTTTGGTGATCCCCACTATTGTCAAATTGACTACGTAAATGCAATGAGTTTCTCCATATTGTTGAATGTCATCCGTTTCTTTCCGAAGAGTTGGTCAACCCCACCGCGGTCGTTCATGTCGTTGGTGACAGGTCTAAACCAAACTATTTTCTGTCGGGAAGGCCAGATCATAGGGATCCTGGGGGATGACCACGGCCGTTTGGCATGGATCGAGACCTTTCGCCACATTACCAGATGCTTGAAATTGAAGACTACGAGCGTGGTTTCAAATATAATCACTAATTTACCCAACCCATTTGATACGGGAGGATGGTCCAGTAAACACTTTAGATGTAAACCTCGGCGTAGCACAAAGCCATCCAACATGACGGCATAAGACCTTGACTTATCACTGTCTTTCTCATGCATAACGGTGTGGTTATTACTCTAATTTGGGCATGATGTTCGGCGCAATGGTCCAGGCCCCAAACCAATCCATTAAAGAAACTTTTTTCATACACATACCTTTTCAAGGGTCCGGTGGACGGAACCCCTCAATGGCGGTTAGCTGATTAAAGGGAGGGGGTGGAATAGGGTCGGGGTTTCAACCTTTTGGGCAATTGAATGGTTGGTGCTGTGTGGCTGCCCGCAATAAACGCCTGACGAGTAAGCACATCCTTGCCCGTGTTTTTAGTGTGGCCATCCGTATCACTATAATAGCCAGCACATGTCAAGATGGGAGCTTTCGCCGGGTTGAAATAGGAACGTGGATCTGCGAAAAAGTAATGATTTGTATTCCTCAAAGCTTAACCATTAAAGAATTTCACGCCCATTACTGGCAATTCTGATGTTCTTTCTAAAATTTTGAACATATCAAGAGTTAAGAATTTTGGCTTGAATGAAGTTTGAAAGCAACTCATTGTTTGAGGGCTGGTTTTCAAACCGAGCAGTAACTAAAGTACCAAGTTGTGAAGAAAGACAAATCTGTGATGAATGCCTACAATTTAACATTTTTAAATATTTTCATGTCATCTTGGAATTGAAGCGATTTAGTGGGTTTTGTTTCATTATATTTGGGGTTGTTTTTGTCTATGATTTCATGCTCGGCAACTGTCTGGAGGTGGTTATGCAGAGGACTAAGGTCATCCTAGAAGGGAATGGGTTCTAGCACTTTTGATCTGGAATGATTCGTCAATGCCTGCAATTAAAAGTTCTCAGCACTTGTTCAAGACCTCGACATGTTTCATTACGGGGGACGGATAGCTCATTAATGATTCGTTGCTATGTGTCACCGGATGGCCATCTTAAATGAATGACTGATGAACGACTTAGAACATTAAAGAAATATAATGCACAAGTTTATTTAAACAATAAATGTTTCTTTAACATCGGTGCGGATCAGTTTATTTTATGTAAATTAGTTTACCACAAATTAAGTTATGATTTTTGTTAATCTATGACCAAATTTCTGAGGCCAAAAAAATGGTCGATTTTTCAAAATTTTTTTGCAACCCCCAAAATTTTTTTAGCACAAAACTAAATTGATATTCGTTATCAGTACATAAAATAGGCCCAGAAAGATACTTTTTGAAAATTTTTTGACCGATTTGAAGGTAGGTGAAAATTTCTTAGGGGGCCTAGCTCGAAAATTTCAGAAAAATTTTCAACCTCTGTTACACCATTCGATAGCCCGTTTAATGCTCTACAAATATGGGTAAAAAAACTTTTCACTCCAGGCACGCACTGGGGAGCTACAGCCCCGGGACTCAAGTGTCCGCATACCCTAAAAATTTTTTGAAAAAATAAAAATTTTTCCAAATTTATTTTTAAACGATAGCCCATCAAAAATAGGTGCTTGGAAGTGGTTTCAGTTTAATTTTAAAAAATCGTTAAAAATTCATACAGACGAAAATGTGCAAAACCTGCAACCCCCCCTAGCTCGGAAATTTTTGGAAATTTTTTGAAAATTTTTTTTTGGAAAATTAGAGCTCCAAAAGCTCTACATTGCGCCTATTAACTTCATCCTTGTATCAGTTAGCGCCAGACAGTTATAGCTAATACACTCAAACGTCCCGAAAAAACGCAACTTGCGTTGCCATTTTTCCAGGGCGCAATTTAAGCGGGATCAAAAAAAGTTAGCTGGCAATATTGTAGGGCACAGTTAGGGGGTGTGCCTTTTGGGGCCCGCTAAGCGCCCAGGTCAAAAAGAAAAATTTTCGTAGAACATAGACTGCCAATCTTTATTAAAAAAATACTGTGTTATTTTGAAAAAATGAATTGCTATTTCTTTGTGTTGCGCTACGCAAAATATAAAAAAAAATAATCAGTCTAAAATAAATATAACAAAAATATCATTGAAATAAAATAAAATATATAAAAAAATGCTAAATAAAAATAATATTTATAATAATACTAATGTTGAATGAAAAATAAAAGAAAATTAAACCGATAATTTTGTGAGGAATTTAAAAATGGCAACAAGAGCATCAGTTAGATTCAATCAAGTAGAGAATAAAAAAAGCATATTGGAAGGAACACATAGGCATACATAATTATCCATATAAAAAAAGTATAATGAATGAATGATTTTTTTTTGAACAATTTTGCAAACTTAAACTGTACATATATTGAGAAAATAATTAGATTGCATAATATATGATCAATTTTAATAAAAAAGGAGGAATTCATAAAAATCAATTATGTGTTCATTTAATTAAAAAAAAAATTAAAAACAATGTCATTATTGAAGAAGAAAAACCAAGCAGCTCATGAATGCGTTCCTGCGACCATTTAATGGATTCGTTTTACATACAACAATATTTTTGTTAATAAACAAATAGAAACAAGCGAATGAGTTGTTAAATTCCAAATAAACAATATTTATAAACATATTGAGATAAGTAAAAAATTAAAAAAATAAAATATTCAGTTTTTAAATTAAAAAAATTAACGTTAGTTGGAAACTCCGTAACAAATTTCAACCAGCAATCAAACTTCATCAAAAACATTCATGATAAAAAAAAAACAAGATAGATTATAATCATATTACCATTATCACGTCAATATAAAATAAACATAATTTAAATTTAAATCGATATTTTTCAATAAAGAATTAAGTTTAACAAGAAATTCAATAAGAAATATTTATAAAAAATTGTAATTAATTATTGAAAAACATGTTCCGAGAAAATTATTGAATATTTATTTTTTTATTCGCATTGTTATTATATATTTTTCCTTTTTAATAATTCACCAAAAAAATATGGTTCACTTAAATATCAAATGGAAATGATGGATGCCGCTTTTAAGGAAGAAACTCGAATAAACCATAGAAAATCTGAGGGTTTAAATCTCGAAAAATTAATAATATATTAAAAAAAAATCATAGAAAATCTGAGGTTTTAAATACCAAAAATTAATAATATATTAAATAATTAAATTTTAAAAATCCATTGTGGACCAAATAAATTGTTTTTTAGATCCCTCCTATAAAAGATCTTAATTTATCTAAAATAACAATTATTTACTTTTGCGTTTGATCTAATAAATTTGCTTAAACTATAAATTAAGAATGAGGAAAATTTAAAGGGATTTTTTTAAAGAATTCTAAACCGATAAGATTTCAAATAACAATACAATGAAATGCGACATTCTTGCTGATAAAATTTCAAATAAAATAAATATTACTATTAAATTTTACGAGTAATAATAAGTGCACTACTCTTTTTAATTAATACCTATTAACTAAAACTATTAAGTTAATTTTATTATTCACAATTATAATAGGTATTATAAATTTTTATTAGAATTCGTTTATCAAAATAAGAAAAGCAAGACAATAATAAATCTACATGAACAAATGCAGTCAAAAGTATTAATGTCTGAAAATAAAAATTCAATATTATTTTCTCTACATATCATTAAATATTTCATAAATTTTTACCATGGCGCCTATCGGCACCACTACATTATAAAGTTCAATATCATTTTAATTTTGTGCAAAAATTTGAACTTTTTTTCAATATTTGTCACTATTTTGCACCTGTTGGAGATATTTTGGGGAAATTTTGGGGTTTTTACCATATATTTCGGGGGAAAGTCGAAATGGCTTGAAAACGGGAAATTTTGGGAAAAAATATGCTAGGGGGTTGGAAAAAATTTTCTTAGAAAATTGAATATGGCCGACAGATAGAGCACAAATTCTCTACAAAACGCCCTTAATAAGAAATTGATTTGAATATCTTAAAATAATGCAAATGTTGAAAATTCCGAAAAGAAAGGCTCCATCTAAGCATGATTCTTGAAACTATAAAAATTTGAATACCTAAAATTAATATAAAATGAAAACTTAAGAGCATGATGAAACCCTACAATCAATGAATTAATCATTAATTTTCTTGCAAATAAATTATTTTTCAAACATTAAAAGGATATATTAGGTTAGTAAATAAACAAAAATTCAAATAATGACAGTCGCAACCGTCTCCTGATGACAATGAGTAAAGAATTGGATGGGACTTTTAAAAAAATTCTTTTCATGAAAAAAACAAGAATAAGGAGCCGACCTTTTTTCAATTGTTGAATAAACTGCTCATGATTTATAAGTAAAAAACTTACCAAAGAAAATGAAATAGAAATTAAAAATTAAAAATTACCTCAACAATATTTAAAATAGTTTAAGAATCTTTTACTGAATAACTTGTCTCTTATTTGAAAAGAATTGAAAATTAAAGACCAATTATCATATTTTTTATAAAAGCGTCCCAGGCTGATAGAATGTTTAAAGCCAAAAATTCTGACAACAGCCTTGTCGTAGACAAGCCGCAATGATTTAGTCCATAATTACCATTATCCATTTGAAATGAACTGAAAGAAGGAATAAATGACTGAATATCAGAATTTTGAAAAACACCATCGGCCCAAATCATCCGAGGAAGGAAAGTAATCAAATATGAATTATCATGATGTGAAAATAAAAAATAAAACTATCAGAACCAATCATTTGATGTTATTACCCCATGGTGGTTGGAATGATTAGATATTACAAGGTTAAATTTATTATTTTTTAGACAAAAAAATAAGTAATATTAAATAAATAAATGAATGAAATTTTGCTTTATGCCGCTCATCATCTGTGCATATTTTTTCTGACATAATTTAAAAAGAAAAAAAAAACGCATGAAATCTACTGAATACATAGAGTTTATATGAAAATAATTTCTTATCTCCCCCGCCCCATCATCCAATGACAGAAAACAATAAATATTAAACTCTCATTCTCTCGCTCATAATTAATCTTAAACTTGTCCAGGGTTCCTATCTTCAATTTCAAATGACCGATAAGATGATTACCAAGGACATGGGGCGGAGGGAAATTTGTGAATTCAAAGGGCATAAACAGATTTATTGAAAATAGTTTATGTTTTTCACCAGAATAAATTTTTTCGAGAAAATTTACACGAAAATTTGGCGCGCCAGCGATAACTCGGGGTTAGAAAAGCAAAACCTGCCATTTATCGGCAGGATCAAAAGAAAACCCACACAACGCCTAACACCTAGGTGTGACAAAGTGTGAAGCTAGGGGAGACTAAAAACTAACAGCATAAACGATAAGATCAGTTAAAAACGAATGAAAATATTTGAGCTATTTTTCGGTCGTTACTTATTAGTTGCCCTAGCGTTCGAAAATTGCGCCACCTATGCTTGTTTCGTAAATCCGCCATTTTTACTGAATTCTTTGACTACATAATTTTATCAAAAGCTATGACAATTTTTTCAACTTTTTTGGCCACAATTTTTGCAAAACTTTATGAAATTGTTTGATATTTAGCAAGCTAATAGAGGACTAGTATATGCTATCGTACAGTACCAAGATTATTTCATTTGGTTGCTTCAGAGCAAAGTTATGACCTGATTCGACAATTCAGTAAAAATGGCGGGATTTACGAAACGCACCAGCACCCTTACTAGATAGGGTTCCAAATTTTATGCACCTAAAAAGGTTTATAAAAAATGCAGATTTTCTCACTCAGGCGCAGCAAATTAATTCCATTCCACCTGATGAAAACTTGGAAAGTTGAGAATGCTGATTTTCGTAAAATTTTCGACAATTAAAAATTTTAAAATTTGCCAAGGGTAGGACTAATGCCAAACAAACAAAAAGCGATAAAAAAGAGTTCGAGAATGTAGAAATGCTGTGGAAAGAAGAAAGCAGGCGAAAAAAAATAAATAATGTTTTTCATATAAAAACCAGGAAAAAAGAGATAAATAGGCCCAAAAAAACAAAAAGGCCCAAAAAAGAAAAATAAAACAAAAAAACAAAAAATGTTTAATAAAAAACAATAAAATAAAAGCTGCTAAATTTCCTCTCGTGACTTGAGTTGGGCAGCACCCCACCCCAAAACATAAGGTGTTTGAGCAATCATGTGAAAAAGGTTGAGACAAATCAAAAAAATAAAAAATAGAATAAGGTAGCGAGCGATGCGATTGATAGTAAGAAAGCCACAAAAAGGAAGAAAAAAATAATTACGATATTAAAATAATGATGAAAAAACAAATTTGTTAATATGAATTATTCACAAACCTCAATTAATAATTGAAAGGATAATAAAAAATTACTGAAAAAGACAGATAATTATAAAATTAAGAATAAATAAATTTGTTAATATTAAAATATTGAAAAAGCTTCGAATAAAATAAGAAGTGTCAAACATTTATAACTCTTTATTATCTTAACAACAAAAGCAACAGAAAATTAAAAAAAAAATTTCGTGATTTTTCAACTCATTTGTGGAAGGTTATGAGCATTTGTGTTGAAAACTTTAAATGTCAATCTAGTCGCTGGCTAACAATTATCATTTAATATAAAAAACCTTGATATATTTGCATTCAAAAAAACAGCATAAATAAAGAAATATACTAACTATATTTAAATTATTAAATAAATACATAAAAAAAGATTACGAATGATAAAAGTATTTATAGGTAAGTTACGGATTCTTTTTGAAATTTTATGACTTTTTGGCGATTTTTGTGACTTTTTCATGAATTTTGCGTGTTTTCTTTGAAAATTGAAAAATCTTACAACAAAAATTACATATAAATAAAAAAAAATACCCAAAAAATTGACCCTTTTAAATTTTGTACCACTATTAATGGAAAATTTTCAAAAAAATTGGTCCTAATTATTAATTTTTTTTTATCAAAAATTTTCATTTTCAAAAAAAATCGAAAGTATTTATATTTGTATTTTTCGAGTTCAAATCCGGGTCAGGGTTTCGGAATTAGTCGAAGTGGGTCTTAGATCGTGATCAGCGCCCCTACAAAAAATATTTTTGGTCAATTAAATACTGGAAAAAAGTTTTTTCAATAGGCGAGCACTTGGCGCGACGAAATGTCGCCATACTAATGCTTTTTAAAATTATTTAAAAGGCAATCTCATAATAACCTATGATAATTTTAAAAAGAATAAGCTAAAACAATAAATCAGCAAAAAAGGGAGCTCGACATTTTTTTTTGCAGTCACATTAAGTTTTTAATACAATGAAATGTATTTTTATCATTTTTTACCTAATTTCTAAGGCATTGCCAATGAAAATAATGTCTTAAATTACGAACAAAAAATGGGAGTGCTAAAATGCCTAATTTTGCGAAGAGAATTAAGCGAAAAAAAGTGCCATTGAGATAGAATTAACCTAATATGATTATGGAAAATGACTAAGTCAAATAATATGGTCCTTTTGTATTAAGCGCCTCTGTAGCTCAATGGTAGAGCTGCGCACGTCAAAAAAGAAAATATTAACGCTAACCAAGTTTTGCATTCATTTGTTATACATAATATAAGCCTAAAATTGTCAGGTTTTTTAAACAAAATTATTTAGATTACTCAGCATATATGGAAAGTCATACAATCTAAATGAAGAAAATGATAATAAATACGTGGAAAATTAGAGGTTAATGAAATAAAATCTGGAAAAAATGCAAGTAAATTTTAATAGGGATTAAATAGGATTTAAGAAGCAGAATTAAAAAAAGAGAAGAAACAAAAGAAAGAAAAATAAATTTTTTGAATCCAAACCATGCTCTTAAAAAACTTAAGAATTACCAATTGAACTGATAATAATTTGAAATATGGAACGAAAAATAGAATTTTTTTTCAAACTAAAAAAATATATTAGTAATGGAAATTTTAAATTTAAGTAAAATTAAAGGCACATAACCTGATGAAATGAAGCTGTTATAAAAAATAAATAAACTTCTATACTATAATTTAAAATAAAAACGAAACGGCATCTGTTGAGACAATAAGAGTAATTCACAGCACATTTATGACTGAACGAATCCATATTTTTAATGCCAATTAATTTATCCCCCTTATGAAAGATAATTTTTATCCTGAAAATAAGAAAATGCTTTTATCATTAAAAAAAAAATAAAATAACAAATTTTAATGTTTAAAATTGCTTTTACATATTTTTAAGTAATCAAGTTTATTTTTAATAAAAGGTAATGGAATTCAATAAATTAAAGGAATTCAGGGTATATTGTATTAAGACCCTCTAAGCGGCAACGGTTTTCCCTGTGATATTTATATTTGACATTTGACGCATTTTTACACTTAGTCTTTTTCTTCTTTTGACCATTTATATTTCATTCATGCACCATGTAATTGTGCATTGTTGTACTTGTGGTTTGCTCAAATAAATTAAATTAAATTAACACTATTTTTGAAACTAATTCTCAATATTAGCATATTTCGCCTATAGAAATTCTGTGAAAAGAGATCAACATAAATTTTTTTGGTTTCATTTAGCGCCAATGGCATATTGGTTGGCACCTTTTTTGCTTTGCATTCCTTTGAAATTATTGCTTCTTTTTTTTCGCATTTGCTGTAGGCCTTTTTTGAATTTGTCCTCTGACAATTCGGCCAAAAATGCCGTAAAAAAGTGCCAAACTCTGCCAAGTTGTCGGCACTTTGTCCATCTTCTTTTGCTTCTTTGTCTTTGATTTGTGCCACAATTTGTGGCCCAATCTCTTGGAATGTTTGAAGCAATTCCAAATCACTGCTGTTGTCAAATTGTTTTGCCTGATAAATAGAGCATACTTTTTCCTCAACACTTTTCACAAGCTTTCCTTTTCAATTTGCTTTAAAAATTTGCACCCTGCGGCCAACACCTCCAGCAGGTGGTCATCACGCAATTCTATTAAAAAGTGAATTATTTTCCAAAAGACAAACTCATTAGAAGAATTACTTGTTAATTAAAAACTGACCGACTGTAAGTACACACAAAGGAATGCAAAGCAAAAAAGGTGCCAACCAATATGCCATTGGCGCTAAATGAAACCAAAAAAATTTATGTTGATCTCTTTTCACAGAATTTCTATAGGCGAAATATGCTAATATTGAAGAATTAGTTTCAAAAATAGTGTTAATTTAATTTAATTTATTTGAGCAAACCACAAGTACAACAATGCACAATTACATGGTGCATGAATGAAATATAAATGGTCAAAAGAAGAAAAAGACTAAGTGTAAAAATGCGTCAAATGTCAAATATAAATATCACAGGGAAAACCGTTGCCGCTTAGAGGGTCTTAATACAATATACCCTGAATTCCTTTAATTTATTGAATTCCATTGCCTTTTTTGGCAACTTATTCCAATTAGTAATTACGCGCGCAAAAAAGTTATTTCGTGCTTTCCCTATTGTTATTCGGTTTTTAAGAAACAATGGTTTACGGAGACCCTCTGCGAAATAGTAAAATATTTTTTGGGTTAAGATGAGTTTGGTTGTTAAGTATTTTTTGGACCATAACAAGGTCCGAGACTGCTCTTCTTTCTATGAGTTTTTGTATATTAAAAAGGCTTAATCTTTCAGAATA
This sequence comes from Heterodera filipjevi, assembly GCA_039877585.1. NCBI lineage: Eukaryota > Metazoa > Nematoda > Chromadorea > Rhabditida > Heteroderidae > Heterodera > Heterodera filipjevi. The sequence continues at coordinate 27,752 of JBDPZO010000410.1, read as the reverse complement.
AAGGCGAGGTGTTAAGCCACATTTTTTCAAAACATTCTTGTAAAAAAATTTTGTACTTTTTCTATATTCTGTTTATCACGGATCCTATGCGGGTTCCAAACTTCTGTTGCGTATTCCAAGTGCGGTCTCACATAGGTTTTATAAGCCAAGATGAGAATTTTTGGGTCTCTTGTTTTTAAAATTCTCAACAGTTGGTAGGAACATAAATAAGCGTTTTTAATAACCTGCTTTATATGCTGTGTAAAATTGAGTTTATCGTCAATTAAAATGCCCAAGTCTTTGACACATTCGCTCACTTTGATCATTTACCATTTAAATAATACAGGGTTTTTTGGTTGGATTTACCTAAATGGAAAGTAGCACATTTTTCAAAAGATATGTTTATGCCATTTTTATTTGACCAATCACTGATGATATTTAATGAATCTTTAATTTAGTTATTTTCTGATCATTTTTATGCGAAACATATAGTTTATTATCATCAGCGTACAGCTTTATTTTAACATCATTTGGGATACTTTTTGGTAAGTCATTAATAAATATTAAATTCGTTAATTTTCGCTGGCAAGGACCGAGAATTTAAAAGAAGACAGGGAATAATAGGGTCATTTATTTCATTTGATTGTGATTTTCTCGCGAATTCCTATGAGTTGGTGGGAAAGTTTCTAAGCGGTTTCGGATTAGTGAGAGCTTGGATACGCAGATCGATGACAATGTAGTTTAAAATCGAAACATTCTCGAGATTTTTTGGCTTAAGCTATTTAACGTTTCAAATTCAAAAAAAAACATTTCATCTTCTGAAAGGGAAGAAGTTGGGAAAAATCTATTGAGTGCCATAAATGGGGTGGGACAGAAAAAAATGAAAACAAAGGTGTGGCCACGGTCACAACAATAGTTATGACAAGGACTGTGGTGCCGGCTTTATGAACCTTGCTCTCAGCCCCAGTTTGCTTCTGGAAACCGGCACCAAAAAGAGCAGATTAAACGATCGCTTAAATTGGTTTTTATGACACAAAAAAAGATATTTATCTCTTAAATACGACTAGGAAAGTTTACCACCGACCGTTTCAAGCAATTTGGATTTTCATAACATTACGAAGCAGTGATCTGACAAACTGGTGCATAGTTAATTTACGAAAAATTATGTTTACATAATTTCTTCGATTTTTACGTTGTCTCAAAAAGGTTACATTTCTTCAAAGGTTTAATTTATAATTATGAAACAATCAGTTTTGGGCTCTTTTAAAACATATTTTATTTTCTTTTAAATTTGGATTTTTTTTGGTTGTAAGCCCGATACTAGCTGGGTCTTTATATTTTGTATTAATCCTTGAAAAAAATCCTTTGCTATCCTTGGGCAGTTGAAAATTTCCTGTAGGGTCCTTCCAACGAAAATAATCGCCCATATTTTTTTTTTGATTTTGAAGTTGCAAATCTCTTGATTTGAAAATCGCAATTTGGTTTTCAAAATTTGAGATTTTGTTTTTAAGGAATTTAGTGCAATTTTAACACAGAACTTTATCCTTGAGACCAAATAAAATCAACAACAACATAAATGTCTGTCTGCATACCAATGCATTTTAAAGGACGCTCTTCAGAATACATCAACTCGAACAAAGATCACACAAACGCCCTAACTTAAAGACCATATAAAAGATATTGGGCAGCTAATATGACAAATGCGATACAGGTATATAGCATGTTTCTTTCCTCGAAGCCTCGCAATCCAATTGCGATGCCAACACACCCAATAAATGCAAAAGCACGGCTGAATCTGCGACCACGGTGGCGTCCTATTGGGGGAGGAGAATTTTGAGCAATTATTTCTGAATTACCCAAAATTTTACTAGAACTTCCATCATTTTTAGGCCCCCCTCCATTTTGCTGCAAGAGGCTCAGATTCTCAAGAATAAATTCTAATAAATCGCTAGGCCACATTTTGTTCTTCTTTGCATTAACCATTTTCTTTAGGGCTGTTATGTGGTTGCCGCCCTTTGGCAAATGATCCAAATCTAACGCAATGTAACTGCCAAATTCTTCTGGCAGTTTGTTAGTAATTTGTTCATTTTCCGTTGCTTGTTTCTGTTGGATTTCTTTCAAAATTTTTGGCCCAATCTCTTTAAATTCTTGAAGCATGTCGACATCATTCGCCTGCCTGCTGAGTGCAACATGCTACTTTCTTAACACTTTTAGCAAGTTTACCAATTAGGGGGTTATTTTCCTTTGTAATTCCTTTCAAAAATTCGCATCCTTTGTCCAGAAGCTCCTCATCAGACAATTCTATTATAAGATAAAATTAAATCTAATTAGAAGAATCATGAAGGGTTCGAAATTTTTTTTTGAATTTTTACGAAAATTAAAATTTCATTACCCCAAATAGATCCTCCGTCGCTATACGCAAAAAGAATCCAAAACAAACAAAATGTCAACCAAAATGTCATTTGCGCAAAAGGAATATATTTTTTGGAAATTATGGAGAATAATGAGCCAGTGTCAGATAGTGGAAAATTTATAGGGCGAGTTTTCCGACGAATGCAAAAGATTATCACATGACAAAATATTTGCCCTTTTTCAGGTAATGCCAATGCCATCCCGTTGTTTGAAAATAATACGTTAGATTTTAGCAAAATATGTGCCCTCGTTCGGCCAATGATATATTTGGTAAATGTCATCCCTTTGTTAAAAACTATTGCATTTGATTTTGGCAATATATTTACCTTTTTCAGGCAATAATATATTTGGTAAATGCCATCTTTTTGTTAAAAATAATGCGTTGTATTTTGGCAATATAAGTGTTTTAGGCAATAATGCGTTGGATTTTGGCAAAATATTTGTTGGCAAAATATTTGCCCTTTTTCCGCCAATGATATATTGCCATCCCTTTGTTAAAAAATAATGCGTTGGATTGGAAAAAATATATGCTTTTGGCAAAATATTTGCCCTTTTTCATGCAATGATATATTTGGAAAATGCCATCCCTCTGTTAATTTTAGGAGATTTATCTCCAGAAAAGGTGCCCCTAAAAGTATTTGGAGCGATATTGCATCTCATTTAAAACTTGCAGCGAGGGTATTTGATTTACTTAATATCATAGAACTTCAGGGCTCCTTTGGTACTCATGCTTTGGTGCGTTCTCGCCGCGGGTACCGTTAGTAGGCTTTAACCGAAGAAAAACCCAAAGCAAAGTAAAATATTTATTAATTAAATCAAAATTTAAAAAAATCTATATTCAAACAAGAATTTGTTATTGACTAGCGCGTGGTGTGCGAGCGTTTATTTTCTTAAAGAACATATTAATTGGATCTTTTCAATTGAATTAGCAGCTTGGAAAAATGTTCCAATTGAAATATTAATTCAAGATATTAAATTCTCATTAAGGGAAATGATTGGTAGAAAATTAATTGACTTAGAAAGAAAGTCTTTTCAAGATTCTAGTGAAATATTTCAACCTCAATCTGAAAAGTAAAAGTCACAGCTAAAAACTATTAATAAAGTATAGTCATTTAATTTTAGTTTCTCTATGTTCTTTATTATACTTTTGTAGTTGTTAACCGTATCACTACCCGCATGCGGGTTTGGAGCCCTAGTGTCAACCATGCCCAAATTCCCGGAATATCTTTAACAAAAATTTGCATTTTTTAATTAAAAATTGTGGGCCCTAGTCAAACTGTTTTTTTCATCTTATTTCTGTTTTTAAAGTCTAAATACAAAAATTTTGTTTGGTAAACCTATCTATAATTATTTCGCATTCATTTTTAGGGGTTGTCTAAATATTAAAACTTTTTTAGTATTTTCATTATTAGGGTTTATCAAAAGATTAAACTTCAATTTATTCAAATAAAAAATAAGTGACATAAAATTTGTCAGGGCTTAAATACAAGAAATTTCCGTGGGCGTAGAGCACAAATAAAACGATTTTAAGGAAATTATTAATCAAAAATTTCTAAAGAACAAACGTATCAAATATTACACATTAATATAGATGATTCACATTATTTAATAAAAGCCCATGGATTGTTTCCATTCCGTGTCCACTTGGGACCAATTAAGTTTTCGGCGATGAATGAGAAAGTTCAAAAGGTATAATAATGTAAGAACACGTGGTTGAGCATCTGACCACATTTAACGTGGCACCATTAAAAAAATCATCAGCCAACTTTCATTTAGAAATTTTTTTATTAAAAAAAATTCATAATCTTATTTCTAAAGAATTTCCATAAAATAATTTTTTATAAAAATATATTTCTTTTTAATCTTATAAAAGAAACGATTTTTTTTGTATTGCCAACCTTCGTCATTAACTGAGTTGTTGACGACTAGGCTGATTAATAGTCATAAAATAAAACACCTGGGAGAAAGTAAAGTTGTGCATAATAAAATTAGAAAAATTAAATTTATTAAATGATGCACATGGAAACTGTCAAATCGACTGTGAAAAATTGTTGCTCAATTATTTTTAATTTTGCTTATTTTATCTTTAATTTACACGTCTTAGCAAGGAGGGAGGGAATATCCCTCAACACCTAACTATGACATGGGTTTAGTTTAGAAAAAAAAACATAAAAACAATTTGCATTAGCAAAAATTAAAATTTTTTATTAGAAAATCTCTTAATGGAAGTCTTTTGAACCGGTTGAATATGAGAGTTTGTACTTTTTCTCTCATACTCATACTCATACACTCATACCGACTATTTTTTCCCTCATACTTCATACTCATACTGCAAAAAAAGCTCATACCTCATACTTTTTGCATATTTCGCCAAGCAAAATTGTAGGTAGAAAATTCAATATTATCAATAAAAATAGTCGAATAATGATTGGAAAATTGCCAAAGCTGTCATGCCTAAAAAAGTGCATATATTTTGCCAAAATCCAACTCATTATTATCAATAAAGGGATGGCATTTGCCAAAGCTGTCATGCCTAAAAAAGTGCATATATTTTGCCAAAATCCAACTCATTATTATCAAATAAAGGGATGTCATTTGCCAAATATTTTATGCCTAAAAAAGTGCATATATTTTGCCAAAATAAAGGGATGGTATTTGCCAAATATGTCATCCCAAAAAAAAAGTGCATATATTTTGCCAAAATCCAACTCATTATTATCAATAAAGGGATGGCATTTGCCAAAGCTGTCATGCCTAAAAAAGAGCATATATTTTGCCAAAATCCAACTCATTATTATCAAATAAAGGGATGTCATTTGCCAAATATTTCATGCCTAAAAAAGTGCATATATCTTGCCAAAATAAAGGGATGGTATTTGCCAAATATGTCATGCCAAAAAAAAAGTGCATATATTTTGCCAAAATCCAACTCATTATTATCAATAAAGGGATGGTATTTGCCAAAGCTGTCATGCCTAAAAAAGTGCATATATTTTGCCAAAATCCAACTCATTATTATCAAATAAAGGGATGTCATTTGCCAAATATTTCATGCCTAAAAAAGTGCATATATTTTGCCAAAATAAAGGGATGGCATTTGCCAAAGCTGTCATGCCAAAAAAAAGTGCATATATTTTGCCAAAATCCAACTCATTATTATCAATAAAGGGATGGCATTTGCCAAAGCTGTCATGCCTAAAAAAGTGCATATATTTTGCCAAAATCCAACTCATTATTATCAAATAAAGGGATGTCATTTGCCAAATATTTCATGCCTAAAAAAGTGCATATATTTTGCCAAAATCCAACTCATTATTATCAAATAAAGGGATGTCATTTGCCAAATATTTCATGCCTAAAAAAGTGCATATATTTTGCCAAAATCCAACTCATTATTATCAATAAAGGGATGGTATTTGCCAAAGCTGTCATGCCTAAAAAAGTGCATATATTTTGCCAAAATCCAACTCATTATTATCAAATAAAGGGATGTCATTTGCCAAATATTTCATGCCTAAAAAAGTGCATATATTTTGCCAAAATAAAGGGATGGCATTTGCCAAAGCTGTCATGCCAAAAAAAAGTGCATATATTTTGCCAAAATCCAACTCATTATTATCAATAAAGGGATGGCATTTGCCAAAGCTGTCATGCCTAAAAAAGTGCATATATTTTGCCAAAATCCAACTCATTATTATCAAATAAAGGGATGTCATTTGCCAAATATTTCATGCCTAAAAAAGTGCATATATTTTGCCAAAATAAAGGGATGGCATTTGCCAAAGCTGTCATGCTTAAAACCAATTTAATTTAGAAAACAAATCCGAATTATTGAGGGGATCATTTTTGGATAAAAGAGCATTAATTAGCTCAGAAAATTGTCGTTGTTGAGCCTCCAAAAGCGTCTTCAGATCCTCCTTACTCAACATTATAATGAATAGAGAAAATGAAATGAATCAGAAATCGGACAGAATTAAAATGAGTTCCAAAATAAATCGATGGCAAATGTAGTCAGGCAGAAAATGCAAAGTGAAAGAGAAATGGAATCAACGTCTACCTTTATTTACGGGGAAATTGCACAAACGCGTTGCTCACAGAGGCCTACTTATTAGAGTGTGATTCCACGAAAGTTAAAATTTTTTTATTCCCCGATTCACATTTCTTGTGATAATGAATATCCTTTTAATTTAATTAAACATCAATTTCCTGTTAAACTTGCATTTGCAATGTCAATAAACAAAGCGCAAGGTCAAACTTTGGAAAAACGTGAAGTCATGGCCAATTATGTGTGGCTTTGTCAAGAGTTGAAAGTTGACATTTTGTTTGGTAAACCTATCTATAATTATTTCACATTCATTTTTAGGGTTTGTCTAAATATTAAAACTTTTTTAGTATTTTCATTATTAGGGTTTATCAAAAGATTAAACTTCAATTTATTCAAATAAAAAATAAGTGACATAAAATTTGTCAGGGCTTAAATACAAGAAATTTCCGTGGGCGTAGAGCACAAATAAAACGATTTTAAGGAAATTATTAATCAAAAATTTCTAAAGAACAAACGTATCAAATATTACACATTAATATAGATGATTCACATTATTTAATAAAAGCCCATGGATTGTTTCCATTCCGTGTCCACTTGGGACCAATTAAGTTTTCGGCGATGAATGAGAAAGTTCAAAAGGTATAATAATGTAAGAACACGTGGTTGAGCATCTGACCACATTTAACGTGGCACCATTAAAAAAATCATCAGCCAACTTTCATTTAGAAATTTTTTTATTAAAAAAAATTCATAATCTTATTTCTAAAGAATTTCCATAAAATAATTTTTTATAAAAATATATTTCTTTTTAATCTTATAAAAGAAACGATTTTTTTTGTATTGCCAACCTTCGTCATTAACTGAGTTGTTGACGACTAGGCTGATTAATAGTCATAAAATAAAACACCTGGGAGAAAGTAAAGTTGTGCATAATAAAATTAGAAAAATTAAATTTATTAAATGATGCACATGGAAACTGTCAAAATCGACTGTGAAAAATTGTTGCTCAATTATTTTTAATTTTGCTTATTTTATCTTTAATTTACACGTCTTAGCAAGGAGGGAGGGAATATCCCTCAACACCTAACTATGACATGGGTTTAGTTTAGAAAAAAAAACATAATAACAATTTGCATTAGCAAAAATTAAAATTTTAGGTTAAAATATTTTCATTATTTTTTTATTAGAAAATCTCTTAATGGAAGTCTTTTGAACCGGTTGAATATGAGAGTTTGTACTTTTTCTCTCATACTCATACTCATACTCTCATACCGACTATTTTTTCCCTCATACTGCAAAAAAAGCTCATACCTCATACTTTTTGCATACTTCGCCAAGCAAAATTGTAGGTAGAAAATTCAATATTATCAATAAAAATAGTCGAATAATGATTGGAAAATTGCCAAAGCTGTCATGTCTAAAAAAGTGCATATATTTTGCCAAAATCCAACTCATTATTACCAAATAAAGGGATGGCATTTGCCAAATATGTCATGCCAAAAAAAAAGTGCATATATTTTGCCAAAATCCAACTCATTATTATCAATAAAGGGATGGCATTTGCCAAAGCTGTCATGCCTAAAAAAGTGCATATATTTTGCCAAAATCCAACTCATTATTATCAAATAAAGGGATGTCATTTGCCAAATATTTTATGCCTAAAAAAGTGCATATATTTTGCCAAAATATAGGGATGGTATTTGCCACATATGTCATGCCAAAAAAAAAGTGCATATATTTTGCCAAAATCCAACTCATTATTATCAATAAAGGGATGGCATTTGCCAAAGCTGTCATGCCTAAAAAAGTGCATATATTTTGCCAAAATCCAACTCATTATTATCAAATAAAGGGATGTCATTTGCCAAATATTTCATGCCTAAAAAAGTGCATATATTTTTCCAAAATAAAGGGATGGCATTTGCCAAAGCTGTCATGCTTAAAACCAATTTAATTTAGAAAACAAATCCGAATTATTGAGGGGATCATTTTTGGATAAAAGAGCATTAATTAGCTCAGAAAATTGTCGTTGTTGAGCCTCCAAAAGCGTCTTCAGATCCTCCTTACTCAACATTATAATGAATAGAGAAAATGAAATGAATCAGAAATCGGACAGAATTAAAATGAGTTCCAAAATAAATCGATGGCAAATGTAGTCAGGCAGAAAATGCAAAGTGAAAGAGAAATGGAATCAACGTCTACCTTTATTTACGGGGAAATTGCACAAACGCGTTGCTCACAGAGGCCTACTTATTAGAGTGTGATTCCACGAAAGTTAAAATTTTTTTATTCCCCGATTCACATTTCTTGTGATAATGAATATCCTTTTAATTTAATTAAACATCAATTTCCTGTTAAACTTGCATTTGCAATGTCAATAAACAAAGCGCAAGGTCAAACTTTGGAAAAACGTGAAGTCATGGCCAATTATGTGTGGCTTTGTCAAGAGTTGAAAGTTGACATTTTGTTTGGTAAACCTATCTATAATTATTTCGCATTCATTTTTAGGGGTTGTCAAAATATTAAAACTTTTTTAGTATTTTCATTATTAGGGTTTATCAAAAGATTAAACTTCAATTTATTCAAATAAAAAATAAGTGACATAAAATTTGTCAGGGCTTAAATACAAGAAATTTCCGTGGGCGTAGAGCACAAATAAAAAGATTTTAAGGAAATTATTAATCAAAAATTTCTAAAGAACAAACGTATCAAATATTACACATTAATATAGATGATTCACATTATTTAATAAAAGTAAAATTGCTTTCTTTTTTTTTGTCACGCGATCCGTGACATTTTTCCATTCAGAACCTTCTAACGCTTTTCTGCCACCTGAATGTTGATTTTACAATTTTAATTGTTAAACAACAATAGGGGACCCATGGATTGTTTCCATTCCGTGTCCACTTGGGACCAATTAAATTGTCGGCGATGAATGAGAACGTTCAAAAGGTATAATAATGTAAGAACACGTGGTTGAGCATCTGACCACATTTAACGTGGCACCATTAAAAAAAATCATCAGCCAACTTTCATTTAGTAATTTTTTTATTAAAAAAAATTCATAATCTTATTTCTAAAGAATTTCCATAAAATAATTTTTTATAAAAATATATTTCTTTTTAATCTTATAAAAGAAACGATTTTTTTTTGTATTGCCAACCTTCGTCATTAACTGAGTTGTTGACGACTAGGCTGATTAATAGTCATAAAATAAAACACCTGGGAGAAAGTAAAGTTGTGCATAATAAAATTAGAAAAATTAAATTTATTAAATGATGCACATGGAAACTGTCAAAATCGACTGTGAAAAATTGTTGCTCAATTATTTTTAATTTTGCTTATTTTATCTTTAATTTACACGTCTTAGCAAGGAGGGAGGGAATATCCCTCAACACCTAACTATGACATGGGTTTAGTTTAGAAAAAAAAACATAAAAACAATTTGCATTAGCAAAAATTAAAATTTTAGGTTAAAATATTTTCATTATTTTTTTTATTAGAAAATCTCTTAATGGAAGTCTTTTGAACCGGTTGAATATGAGAGTTTGTACTTTTTCTCTCATACTCATACTCATACTCTCATACCGACTATTTTTTCCCTCATACTTCATACTCATACTGCAAAAAAAGCTCATACCTCATACTTTTTGCATACTTCGCCAAGCAAAATTGTAGGTAGAAAATTCAATATTATCAATAAAAATAGTCGAATAATGATTGGAAAATTGCCAAAGCTGTCATGTCTAAAAAAGTGCATATATTTTGCCAAAATCCAACTCATTATTATCAAATAAAGGGATGGCATTTGCCAAATATGTCATGCCAAAAAAAAAAGTGCATATATTTTGCCAAAATCCAACTCATTATTATCAATAAAGGGATGGCATTTGCCAAAGCTGTCATGCCTAAAAAAGTGCATATATTTTGCCAAAATCCAACTCATTATTATCAAATAAAGGGATGTCATTTGCCAAATATTTTATGCCTAAAAAAGTGCATATATTTTGCCAAAATAAAGGGATGGTATTTGCCACATATGTCATGCCAAAAAAAAAGTGCATATATTTTGCCAAAATCCAACTCATTATTATCAATAAAGGGATGGCATTTGCCAAAGCTGTCATGCCTAAAAAAGTGCATATATTTTGCCAAAATCCAACTCATTATTATCAAATAAAGGGATGTCATTTGCCAAATATTTCATGCCTAAAAAAGTGCATATATTTTTCCAAAATAAAGGGATGGCATTTGCCAAAGCTGTCATGCTTAAAACCAATTTAATTTAGAAAACAAATCCGAATTATTGAGGGGATCATTTTTGGATAAAAGAGCATTAATTAGCTCAGAAAATTGTCGTTGTTGAGCCTCCAAAAGCGTCTTCAGATCCTCCTTACTCAACATTATAATGAACAGAGAAAATGAAATGAATCAGAAATCGGACAGAATTAAAATGAGTTCCAAAATAAATCGATGGCAAATGTAGTCAGGCAGAAAATGCAAAGTGAAAGAGAAATGGAATCAACGTCTACCTTTATTTACGGGGAAATTGCACAAACGCGTTGCTCACAGAGGCCTACTTATTAGAGTGTGATTCCACGAAAGTTAAAATTTTTTTATTCCCCGATTCACATTTCTTGTGATAATGAATATCCTTTTAATTTAATTAGACATCAATTTCCTGTTAAACTTGCATTTGCAATGTCAATAAACAAAGCGCAAGGTCAAACTTTGGAAAAACGTGAAGTCATGGCCAATTATATGTGGCTTTGTCAAGAGTTGAAAGTTGACATTTTGTTTGGTAAACCTATCTATAATTATTTCACATTCATTTTTAAGGTTTGTCTAAATATTAAAACTTTTTTAGTATTTTCATTATTAGGGTTTATCAAAAGATTAAACTTCAATTTATTCAAATAAAAAATAAGTGACATAAAATTTGTCAGGGCTTAAATACAAGAAATTTCCGTGGGCGTAGAGCACAAATAAAACGATTTTAAGGAAATTATTAATCAAAAATTGCTAAAGAACAAACGTATCAAATATTACACATTAATATAGATGATTCACATTATTTAATAAAAGTAAAATTGCTTTCTTTTTTTTTGTCACGCGATCCGTGACATTTTTCCATTCAGAACCTTCTAACGCTTTTCTGCCACCTGAATGTTGATTTTACAATTTTATTGTTAAACAACAATAGGGGACCCATGGATTGTTTCCATTCCGTGTCCACTTGGGACCAATTAAATTGTCGGCGATGAATGAGAAAGTTCAAAAGGTATAATAATGTAAGAACACGTGGTTGAGCATCTGACCACATTTAACGTGGCACCATTAAAAAAAATCATCAGCCAACTTTCATTTAGTAATTTTTTTATTAAAAAAAATTCATAATCTTATTTCTAAAGAATTTCCATAAAATAATTTTTTATAAAAATATATTTCTTTTTAATCTTATAAAAGAAACGATTTTTTTTTGTATTGCCAACCTTCGTCATTAACTGAGTTGTTGACGACTAGGCTGATTAATAGTCATAAAATAAAACACCTGGGAGAAAGTAAAGTTGTGCATAATAAAATTAGAAAAATTAAATTTATTAAATGATGCACATGGAAACTGTCAAAATCGACTGTGAAAAATTGTTGCTCAATTATTTTTAATTTTGCTTATTTTATCTTTAATTTACACGTCTTAGCAAGGAGGGAGGGAATATCCCTCAACACCTAACTATGACATGGGTTTAGTTTAGAAAAAAAAACATAAAAACAATTTGCATTAGCAAAAATTAAAATTTTAGGTTAAAATATTTTCATTATTTTTTTTATTAGAAAATCTCTTAATGGAAGTCTTTTGAACCGGTTGAATATGAGAGTTTGTACTTTTTCTCTCATACTCATACTCATACTCTCATACCGACTATTTTTTCCCTCATACTTCATACTCATACTGCAAAAAAAGCTCATACCTCATACTTTTTGCATACTTCGCCAAGCAAAATTGTAGGTAGAAAATTCAATATTATCAATAAAAATAGTCGAATAATGATTGGAAAATTGCCAAAGCTGTCATGTCTAAAAAAGTGCATATATTTTGCCAAAATCCAACTCATTATTATCAAATAAAGGGATGGCATTTGCCAAATATGTCATGCCAAAAAAAAAGTGCATATATTTTGCCAAAATCCAACTCATTATTATCAATAAAGGGATGGCATTTGCCAAAGCTGTCATGCCTAAAAAAGTGCATATATTTTGCCAAAATCCAACTCATTATTATCAAATAAAGGGATGTCATTTGCCAAATATTTTATGCCTAAAAAAGTGCATATATTTTGCCAAAATAAAGGGATGGTATTTGCCACATATGTCATGCCAAAAAAAAAGTGCATATATTTTGCCAAAATCCAACTCATTATTATCAATAAAGGGATGGCATTTGCCAAAGCTGTCATGCCTAAAAAAGTGCATATATTTTGCCAAAATCCAACTCATTATTATCAAATAAAGGGATGTCATTTGCCAAATATTTTATGCCTAAAAAAGTGCATATATTTTGCCAAAATAAAGGGATGGTATTTGCCACATATGTCATGCCAAAAAAAAAGTGCATATATTTTGCCAAAATCCAACTCATTATTATCAATAAAGGGATGGCATTTGCCAAAGCTGTCATGCCTAAAAAAGTGCATATATTTTGCCAAAATCCAACTCATTATTATCAAATAAAGGGATGTCATTTGCCAAATATTTCATGCCTAAAAAAGTGCATATATTTTTCCAAAATAAAGGGATGGCATTTGCCAAAGCTGTCATGCTTAAAACCAATTTAATTTAGAAAACAAATCCGAATTATTGAGGGGATCATTTTTGGATAAAAGAGCATTAATTAGCTCAGAAAATTGTCGTTGTTGAGCCTCCAAAAGCGTCTTCAGATCCTCCTTACTCAACATTATAATGAATAGAGAAAATGAAATGAATCAGAAATCGGACAGAATTAAAATGAGTTCCAAAATAAATCGATGGCAAATGTAGTCAGGCAGAAAATGCAAAGTGAAAGAGAAATGGAATCAACGTCTACCTTTATTTACGGGGAAATTGCACAAACGCGTTGCTCACAGAGGCCTACTTATTAGAGTGTGATTCCACGAAAGTTAAAATTTTTTTATTCCCCGATTCACATTTCTTGTGATAATGAATATCCTTTTAATTTAATTAGACATCAATTTCCTGTTAAACTTGCATTTGCAATGTCAATAAACAAAGCGCAAGGTCAAACTTTGGAAAAACGTGAAGTCATGGCCAATTATATGTGGCTTTGTCAAGAGTTGAAAGTTGAGATTTTGTTTGGTAAACCTATCTATAATTATTTCACATTCATTTTTAGGGTTTGTCTAAATATTAAAACTCAACTTTCATTTAGTAATTTTTTTATTAAAAAAAATTCATAATCTTATTTCTAAAGAATTTCCATAAAATAATTTTTTATAAAAATATATTTCTTTTTAATCTTATAAAAGAAACGATTTTTTTTTGTATTGCCAACCTTCGTCATTAACTGAGTTGTTGACGACTAGGCTGATTAATAGTCATAAAATAAAACACCTGGGAGAAAGTAAAGTTGTGCATAATAAAATTAGAAAAATTAAATTTATTAAATGATGCACATGGAAACTGTCAAAATCGACTGTGAAAAATTGTTGCTCAATTATTTTTAATTTTGCTTATTTTATCTTTAATTTACACGTCTTAGCAAGGAGGGAGGGAATATCCCTCAACACCTAACTATGACATGGGTTTAGTTTAGAAAAAAAAACATAAAAACAATTTGCACATACTCATATACTCATACCGACTATTTTTTCCCTCATACTTCATACTCATACTGCAAAAAAAGCTCATACCTCATACTTTTTGCATACTTCGCCAAGCAAAATTGTAGGCACAAAATTCAATATTATCAATAAAAATAGTCGAATAATGATTGGAAAATAATAAAATTTTGGCTCAGAACAAAAAAACACTCAGATTTGGCCCCGTGGCATTTGCCAAAGCTGTCATGCCTAAAAAAGTGCATATATTTTGCCAAAATCCAACTCATTATTATCAAATAAAGGGATGGCATTTGCCAAAGCTGTCATGCCTAAAAAAGTGCATACATTTTGCCAAAATCCAACTCATTATTATCAATAAAGGGATGGCATTTGCCAAAGCTGTCATGCCTAAAAAAGTGCATATATTACCGGCCCTTCTACGCCAAGGGACGCGTGTGGCCTGGAATGCAGACACGCCCGTTTGGTTACGTGGAAGACGCACCGCAACCAATGGCTGTCGAACAACAACAGACACCACCACCACCACCACCACAACGCCGAAAGAGGACTTTGATTGATGCCGATCCCACCCAACCGGGCCATTCTGGGTGGTTTTAATATTATTTTTTTCTGTTTTATTTTATTTTTGTTTATTGTTATTTATTTATTTATTATAATATTTATTTTCATTTGTTTTTATTTATTTTTATTGTTTTATATGTAAATAAAATTTATCGGAAATAATTAGGTACAATATTGGACAAATAATCAAATGAATTTTGTAAAATTTTTTTGGTCTTCACTCCAGTTACGATAACTTTTCCGGAAATGTAAATGAGACTCGTGGCCCCATTGTCTAATTTGCATCGAAGGGCTGGGAAAATTGATGGGTCATAAATGCCACCCAGGGTTTTTTGTAGTTCTTCCACTCGGATTCTTTGGTCAAATGTTACAACTCCAACTATATTGACCACACGCAGCTCATGAATTGCCATTGTACAACGTTGAGTGTGCTGTATTCGTCGTAGAACTCTATTTGCAATTTTTTGGGCTTGATCAGGGTGGGGAACACCAGTTAAGACGACACGCGCAGATTGAAATATGAGTGCAGCCACAGTTCTTGATTTGTGATCGCCCCCTTCCAAATTCAACAACGCAAGTCAAATTGGGGTGGCGCATACGAATTCCGTGTTTGATGTAGTAATGAATGCGCACCTCAATTTTTTTTGTTATTAAAAAATTTAAATGTTAAATTACCGTGATGCCAAGGTACCCACGATAAGTAGGGGATGAGTGGGCATCCAAAATTGACACATCACTGCAACGCACTGGAAAATTGCGCATGGTTGGGCGAAGATGAGAGGTGCGAAGCTGGGCTGAGCGCAAGTTGTCAACGATTGCGCGGCGCTTATCCAAATTCTTGAAGAGCACATGCAGTTCGTGGTGGCTGCAGTCAAACTTCTTGCACAAGTGGTCCACAACTGGTACGGGATGACGGAGCTCCCCTCCACAAGCGCAATTTTTAGGAGTGCCTTAAAATTTGATTTAATAAATAAATTAAATTAAAAAAAACTTGTTCTGAAAAATTATAAATAATATTTACTTTATAAAAACCCCCAAAATGAATCACACTAGGAGATATTTACTTGTTCCCGAGGAGATTTATCAGAGTTTGATTTCACCCCAAGATGGGAGCCCATTGGGACTAGTTCGCTCAAGAATTCGACAAATTAAAAGTGATGATGCAATAAATGAGGAGGAGAGGGCAGTAAAATATGAACAGGAATTAAGCGATTCAATAAATTGAGCAAGGACGAGGATGATCGCCCCGTTAATGTAAATTTAAAAAATTTGAACGAAATGGCCAAGGTCTTACCCAAGCCCATAATACGCCGCGTTCCTCAACGACGTCTTCGCCATATTAGACCGACAAGAGTCAAAAAGGATGAAGAGGAAATTTGGGAAGATGCAGAAAAAATAATGAGTCAAGAGGATATTTTGGAATACATTTATAACAATGGCCAATCTTTAGGGGTATCTGAGGACGGAAAAATTTTAAAACCAAATGGAAATTCATTTCGCACTAGCAACATTGAGGGATATTGTTATTCATTTAATGAACAAAAATAAGCGTGGCCAAAATAAAGAGCCGACTGCAACAAAGGAATTTATTGAAAGGGCTAAACAAAATGAAATTTTGAATAAACATCTGCTTTCCCAAATTGGTAAAGGAACTTATAAAAAGGCACCCTTAAAATTTAAACCATCATTATGGACTTGAAAAAGCAAAGATTATTAGAGTTTTTATACAAAGACATAAATTCTCCAGTTTCATTTAGAAGCGCAGAACCTTTACTGAGAGAAGCGAAAAGACACTTGCGTACAGTAACGCGTAAGGATGCACAAAATTTTTTGTCTACCCAACGCACTTATACCCTCCATAGACAGGCGAAGCGCCGCTATCGTCGATTACCCACTTTAGCTCCCGGATTACATACGGAGTGGCAGGCAGAATTGGCCATTTTTGACCGACTAGTCAAACAAAATCGTGGGTTCAAATATTTATTGGTTTGTATTGATACATTAAGTAGACAATTATTCGTTGAACCCGTCAAATCAAAGACAAGCGTAAACATGATTAAGGCATTTCATCATATTTTTAAAAGATCAAAGTATATTCCGTGGAAGATCTTAACTGATCAAGGAAAAGAATTCACAGCTAATACAAATATTTTACAGAACATAACACCTATAAATGGATAGATGTAGTTCAAAAAATTGTACATGCGATCAATCATTCGTTCAATTTGACGATTGAAATGCGGCCAAGTAATACCAAATTTCATGTGGAAGATCGTGTAAGAATTGAAAAGTACAAGCATGTATTTCAAAAAGGGTACCTTCTACGATTCACCAATGAAATATTTACGGTGACTGAAGTGCACTCGGAGCGATCACCTATTGTTTATAGAATACGTGACGACCAAAATGAAAATATAAAAGGATGTTTTACGCAAATGATTTGTGTAAAGTCCTCGAAAATAAACAAGGCATGTACGATATTGAAAAAATTTTGGCCAAAAAGAAGATGAATGGCAGCGATTACGCATTGGTTAAATGGAAGGGATACAGTACTAAATTTAATAGCTGGGTTCCACTTAATTCAATAACTTAGAAAAATATATAAAAAAAAAACGAGGTATAACCAATTAAATGAAAAAAATGCCTTCAAATTCATTTTATGTTGTACTTCCGTCAAACAAAAATAATGCGCCGATAATATTCAAAAAAATATGTTAAAATAAAATATATTAAGTTAACAAACCCGAAAAAAAACTGTTGTGGACAAGTGCACCAAGTTACGATTAAGACAATATCTCCAAAAATACTTAGATTTAATATAAAACAAATATTAAAAAAATTAAAAAATTAACATATGCGCAAAAAAATAGAAAATATAAAATAATAATAAAAAAAATGAATAAATCCTTAAATAGCTTTTCTATGATCGATAAAAAAAATAATTTACTTTGTATTTAAAAATTCATATTTTAATGAGAAAAAACCAGGGGAGAGCCCTTAATTAACCACTCAGTCATAATTATTCGCTCCATAATGGATTAATACAATTTTAGTTCAAAAATAATAAACAAATGTAGACAATATAATAAAATAAAGCACTACAAAATTAAATTAAACTTTCAGTCAATTTTGCTTCCCTTTTTTCATTATTTAGTCATAATAAATGCCAACAAATTTTCAAATAAGATTTTTTTTTCTTTTCATTTGAGAGGCAAACAGAAACCGCGGTTTATTTTTATAATAAAAATGCCAAATTAATTTAAGTTAAACAAAAAAAAAATGTTTCAGAAAAATGATGATAAAACAAATATTTTGAAACATAACGGTTCTAAAATTAATCAAACAAAAATATAATGCATGATATGATAACTCGTATTTACGAGTCACATGACCAACAAAAAAAAAAGAAAGGTGCCACTCGGTACTATTTAAAAAGAAGCGCGCGTGACTTGATTGAGCATAACGAAGAAATGAAAGAAGATAAAAAAGCGAGAGGTGTGATTTTAATTTACTGCCCTGCCAACAAATTCAATTAAAATAATAACCTTAAATTTTTATGATTTAAAATATATATAAATTTCTTCCCATAATGAAGAATTAAAATTTCCCTTGCCTTTTTTAAACATGGAAAAATTGCCTTTATTAAAATATTATTAAAATAATGATAAAAAAGTTTTTTTCTGATAAAAAAAACTGGATAAATCAAAACACTTAAACCTCTATATTATATCAAAACTAAAGCAATGAGAGTAAAAAACTTGTTTTCGTGAATTTTCAATATTTTCATTAAAGGCATCGGACGTAATATTTATTGTAAAATTTTAAATCTCAATCTAGTCGCTGGCTAACAAAGTATTATTAAAATTTTAAAAATAATTTAAAAAATTCCCTCGCCATTTAAAATAAGTATTGCCTTTATAATATATATTCTTTAAAATAAAACCAAATATTTAAAATACTTAAATTGCAATACCAAATTACACATGTGCATATGTCAATGAGCAACTCTTTTTTACTTTATAAAATATAGTTAACTATTTGGTCGTCACTTATGAAGAATTTCATAAAAAGCATTTTGAGTAAAATGAATCGCAAATGGAAAATATCGAAAAAGCAATCACTGTTTGCAAGTAATCATACAATTTCTTTACTTTAACAATTTCATCAATACAAACGAAAAGAAAACTGGAAAAACCGATTTATAATTAATTCGATGATAAAAGTACAAATTAGGGAGATGTGATGTTTAATTTTCAATTTTCATTCCCAATTTTGTGTCAAAAATGATGGCCAATATAAGGGGCGGAAAGGGCTTTCATCGTTTTACAGCACATAAGTGATGATTCCGATATTTTCCGCTTTTTGATACTTATTCAATATAACTATGACTCAATAAATGCCCAAGAAAAAAACGTGAAAAAAAATTCTAATGTTTTAAAAAATATCATTTTGCGCAATGTAACATAAAAAAGAAATCAATCGATAAAAAGTAATATTCCTTAAACTGTCAGATTTAATTTTTATATTGCAAAAAAAATAAATTAAAAAACATTTCCTGTAACAAATCTGGTACTTAAATAAGTGATGGAAAAGGAATAAACATTTAAAATTAAATAAAATCAATTTTTTGCCTTTTTAATCGTCGTCTCATTGAATTTGGCTTATGACAGCATGACTAAGAACGCTTGGAAGAACCACAATTAATTTGACAACTGCCTTAAAATCTCTCAAAACTGCTTAAAAGATTGTTTCTGGCGGCATTGGTGCAAATAGAGTGACAAAGGCAAACATGATTGATCAGAACAAGTTATAAAAATAATATTTTTTTAGTTTCGCAAAAAAAAACATTAAAAATAAATAAATTGTATAAATGAAATTAATATTAAACAATGAAAAACATTTACAAAAACTAAAAGCAGTATTTTATAGTTGATAACTAATTTTATATTACAACTACATGAAAAACTGGGTTTTTTAAATATAAGTTAAAATACAAAAGAGGAATTACAACAGAACGAAACCATGAATTCTTTATATAAAATTATTATTAAAATGTTATTAATTCACGACGACAAACTCTAAATTTCCACCAATCATTCTGGTTAAATTAATCAAACAAAAAATAGAATGTCAAAATTGCAACACACAGAAATTTTGGTAAAAAATTAAACCCACAAAGTAATAAAATAAATTTTCATTGAGAAAAATTTTTTGGGAAAGGAAAATGATTATGCAAAATATAAAATAAAATAATAAAGGAATAAACAATATTTAATTATATCTCCCTCTTATCATCAATTTAAGTTTAGCGATGCTTTTGTTAAGTAAATAAATGCACTGACTTTTTTTTCTCAAACTTTTCCCTTTTTCTTAGAGAGAGACATAGTTGCAAAAAAAAAATGAATAAGTCAAGGAAAACAATGGTGAAAAATGAAAAATTGTCAGAATTCTTGCAATGCCATTTTCGTTGATGATGGTGTCCGAAATAAAAATAATTGTTTATGCTTAAAGGAAAAAAATATTGAGAAAGTTCTAATTCGGCCTTTCTGGTGCGATTTTAATTAAAGTTTATTTACTTAATATAATTCAAAATATTTTAAACCGATCCAAAATTAAGACAAAGAGGGGAATAAAATATTTGAAAGATTTCTTAACAAAAGATGAATTATTTTTGTTAATTAAAAAAAAGGTAGTCAAAAAGTTCGATAAGAAAAATCAAAATAAACATTAACAAAAACCAAGTCTTTTGATTAACCTTTCATAAATCCCTTTAAATTTTCGTTTTAATAATGCTTTCTTTGATTGTGTTTTATACAGTATTAATTCAAAATAATTTGCTTCGTTTTTC
The DNA here is from genome assembly GCA_039877585.1 of Heterodera filipjevi. NCBI lineage: Eukaryota > Metazoa > Nematoda > Chromadorea > Rhabditida > Heteroderidae > Heterodera > Heterodera filipjevi. Next base: position 7,072 of record JBDPZO010000410.1, on the reverse strand, counting down.
AAAAAAAATGCGTAATTTTTATTGCAATTTTTTAAATGCCAATCAAAAATTTCCAACCATTAATTATTATGAGTATTAAAACAAATGAAACTAATTATGCACGGGCCTAATAAACATATTTTACAAAGTTATTAATTTGTTAACTTTTACTAACAAAATTATTTATCGAAAAATAATTAATGAATGCGAACCTAATTCTTAAACATAATTATTTATAAAAAAATAAAAAAAACCTAGACATTCAGGACTTCAAAAACCCTAATTTAATAAAAGAAAAAATCAACATCAATTTACTAATCTTCAATAATGTGCTAACAAATAAGAAAAACTGTAGATATTAAAACATTGAAAAGAGAATAATTCAATTCTTTTTTACGAGCAAAATGATAAAAAGTTTTTATGTCAAATTGAATATTTTTTGATTTTGAAATTTTTTTGAAATTTTTTTGAATATTTTCCACCCTTTTAGTTCGACCCATTAGGTTAATTCCTTTTTTCAAGAGTTTCAGAATGAATTATTTTTTTAACTTTTGATTCTTCGAATTTGTCAATATTTTCTTTTGCCATTTTTGTTGAATTTTATTTCCATTTCGCGCTAAAATTCATTGAACATATCATAAACATCTAAATGTCCTCTATTACGAGCTGCTTATGGATAAATTTGTTATTTGAAATTAATCCTTGTCCAAAACAACATGGATATTTTGTATTTTGTTCAATTGGTTATTTATTACTTTTACTGATTGAACACCTCCAAATCTCATCCCAAATGATAGGTCTCTGACGAGTTCCCAGTCAGACCGGCAGTGGCACAAATCTCCGTGCTTTTTGCCGCTCATTTTGCTCAAATTTAGCCGTCACTTCCAATGACTTTGGCAATTTCTTTTCTAAGTTTGTACAGGTAAGTAAAATTTAATTTGCAACAAAATTTATTAAGGTTTGTTTCGGACATTTTGATAGAATTATCATAATAAACTTTGCAATTTTATGGAGAGAAATACTTATTTTGTTAACCTTTTTATATCCAAAGATTTTCATTAATTATAATGCTTTGTGCTCTTTTCACATTTATTTGATCAGAATTGTAAAACATTAAATGTCATTCAATCGGTATTACAAGTTTTATTCAATTATTTTGTCCTCTTTGTTTTTCATACGATTTTATATGAATTAATCATATCGGAGCCCTTCATTAATATCAAGTTGGCCATGAATTATTTGCTAAGTCATTTGCCATTTTATTTTTAATCTCATGCTAAATTTTTAATGGTATCATTTTTAAAAAAATTTTCTGCATTTGGTCCAATTTTTCATAAAAAATGTCAAAATGTGGCATTCGTCGAGGAAATTTCAATATTATTTAATAAATATATCAATTTGATGTGATTATTAGGGCTAGTCAAATTTGATTTTCCGGATCCGGAACCGGATTATCGATCTGCAAATTTTTTCGGTCGGATCCGGAACCGGATTTTCATTTTCAAAAATTTACCTGCGGGATTTTTCTGGATAATTCGGAAAAATTCGGCCGGATCTGGTCCGGTGCCTAGCACTAGTGATTATGCTCTGCTATTAATTTATATCCACTTATCTCAGTATTTGGCATGAAGGAACTGAGAAAATTTATATTTCAAAATAATATAATTAAAACTAAATAAGAAAAATGTCATATAATAAAAGTATGAAGATAAATTATAAATAGAATTAAAATGATAATAAATAAATAAAAATCTTAAAAGTTACAAAAACAAATTTATCCATCTTCGAAATATTAATAAGTAATTTGTTATCATGTAAAATTAAATTTAAATAACTATAAAATTTTAAATAAACTCCCTTTCAAATTATTCCTAATAATCTTTTTCTTTATTACTTAGAATAATTGTATTAAATATTAAAAACAATAGTTTTTTATGCCGGAATATTCATTCCCGCTTCAAAACATTCAAGCCACAAGGGCCCAATAAAAACAACTGATAAAACTTACAATAAAACCAACAATTAAGATTTACAAAATATTACAATATATTGTCTTGGACAAATTTAATGAGTTTTAAAACACAAGGAAAATTTTAACAACGTTGGAAATTCAAAATTCATCAAACAATGAATTGACACATAAGGTGGAAAACTTTAAATTCAAAATTTAAATTTGGTTTTTATGTTATACGATTCGTTGGCTAGCAAATAATTTAATAAAGCTATCCTTCTTTCAATTTCTGAAGCTATTAAAAATATAATAAATTTTTATTTAGGCCGTATTAGCTACAATAAAGTTCAAACCAAGTAACGGAGTCGAGAGCATTTTATTAATTTTAAATTAGATTAACGCAAATAAAAACAAAGTAAACAGTACGAATTTCTAGCGAAAAAATGAAATTTCAAGCAGGGTAAAATATTAATGCATAACATAAATAAAAAATGTTGATAAATGAAGTTGACTATTTTACTTGTAAATGTAGAAAAAAATTTTGTGGGGCGTAAACCATATAAGAGCCGAAATAAAAAAATAAAAAGCCACTGATATGAGTAAGTTTAACAAAATAATAAATATAGAAGAAATTTAAATTAAAACTCTTCTTAAATAAATTTTATGTTAATATGTTAATATTAGACTCATCTAACTAAGAAGGAGATAATATGGTAAGAAATGAAAATTACAATTCTCCGAACGAAAACGAAAAAACAATATTTTTTAAACTAATTAATCAATTTGTAAAAAATTGATAAAAGCAATTTCCAATAAAATAAATGGTATTTTTGAATGATTTATTTATGTCTTAAAAAATATTCTAATTATTTTTATATTATAAAAATGTTATAATTACTTTTTGTCTTTAAACATTTCGTTTTGACCTTAATAATTAGCAATTATATGAAGGAATATTTGGCATGAGTATAAAGAAAAAAAGGAAAGATGCATTAACAGCTGCGCCACAAATCTCATTAAGATTATTAATAAATTGAAAATTATATAAAATATAAACTATGGTTGACCGTTACTATTATAATCATATTAAATGCTACATAAATAAACGCCAAAAACCCTAAATTTTGTGATAACTAAGGTTGGATTTATATGGACAAAAATTTGTTAAATATAATTATAATATTGACAAAAAAAATCACGAAATATGGATAAATGTTAAAAATTTTAATTGTCTAAATGAAAATGCGGATTGTATTCTAACAAAGGTATGTGTTTGTTTTTGTATATTTGGGTGTTTTTTGTTAAGAGATTTTAGCACAACAATAGTTAAATTTGGGGTATGGTAGGACTCCGGATCGCCAACTTCGAGTCAGCCAACTTAGAATCTCATTATTTTTTTCTAACTTGATCAAATCCTGCAATTTTAGTTACCATTCCAATGCGCTACGTCTTTTGGTGCTTTCATTAAGACAGTGGCCAAAAAGTTATTAGTTTATTGCAAAAAAAAAACCAGAATTGTTCTGATTTCAATTGATTTTAACTAGGGTAGCACGGTACCGGTACTTTTGAAAAAAACCGGCACCGGATTTTTCAGCTTGAAAAACCGGTACTTTTTGGCTGGGAAAACCGGTACCAATACCGGTACCGTGCTACCCTAATTTTAACAAGCAAAAAAGAGGAAGCGCTCACTTACATAAAATGCTACAAGAAATGGAAAAAAGGTAATTTGCACTGCGCGGCTTTGAATCTGTAACCAAAAAAAGGGACCCTAGAACAGAACCTCCAAGCCACAGCCCTAGCAAAATGTTATTATTACTTTATATTTTATAATCCCATAATTTGTTGGCACGTCATTTCTTGGCACTCGGGCTTATTTAGCAGAATATAAAACAAATTTCTAAAGAACCAAAGGGTTGTTCTAGCCACCCAAAGTTACGTTCCGAAATCCCACGGACCCTGAAGACCCTCTTTTGTTAGAGCTGAAGTGATTGAATTAAAAGTTTCACTCAATTTTAATTAGAGGAAACTGTAAAAATTAAAATTTGCGTATAATACATAAAAACCCGCCGTGGTATATACTTTTTTTAATTCATCTTTTTTTTCTTGACTTCACACCCTTTTTAATGTTTGTGCGGGCCTGAAAATGTTTAATTAATTGTATTTTTTTTTAATTTACAAATGTGAATTTTTTAAGAATTATTATTTCATTATTAAATGTATTATTAAAAATTTCAATGGTTATGTAAAATATAATTAATAGTCAATAAACGTAAAACAACAAAAAGGGTAATCGAAATGAATGTGGCGAATTTATGACCGTGACTTTATAGTCTGGGTGTACTGACGGCGTAGAATTTTCAATGAAATCTCTAAAGACTTCCCTCCCATTGCTTGCTTACTGTATTAGTTTGAAATTAGGCAATCTATTTTGATTGTTTATAATTAATATATTCCATTATTGGTTTAAAAAATTTTGGCGCACCTACGTTTTGTCGATTCGACGTTTTGTCGACTCAGCCAAAAATGCACGGTTTGTCGACTGCATGTTTTGTTGACTTGGCCAAAAAAGAAATTATTTCGAATAATTTTGTGTTCGCTGTTCGAAATAAATCTCTAATTGGGTCTGACGAACAGAAAAAAGTGGAAATCGCTTTTTGAAAGTTAGAATTTGGCCGAGTCGACAAAACGTGGGGAGGCGAAAATTTTATGCACTTCCAACTTTAGAAATTGTACATTTCGACAGATATATAATAAACTGACGAATTTATTATGCTAACATTCAATTTATAGCACTATACATCGAAAAGGCTTATTAAATTTTCGGGTCCTTTTTCGAACAGTATTTTCGGTAAGCCGATTGGATCAATTTGACGTAAAATTTAGAAAATTTTTGGCAATCCTGGAGATTATAAATTTTTTAGTGAACAAAATGCAATAAAGTAAAAGAAAGTGCATCAATTTTACGAAATTTAACTAGCAAATCAAAAAAAAGTGTGAAAACAAGATGCCAAAATAAAAAAAACCATAGACTTATTCAATTCCTTATAAAATATGGAAAAAATTCAAAAGACGGCAAAACCACCCAAAGACAAAAAAGCTGAAGGGAAAAGTACGGCAAATGCCACTAAAGTGCGAATTTATAAAAACCTTGATCACGACATTCAGCTATTTTTATTTTTGTTTAGGTACATATTATTTTTTTAATATTTGAAACATTATGGGCCCTTAAGTAGAGGCTTTTAAATTTTCAAAATACCCCAAAAAACCAAAACCAAGAGGCAAGGTTATCAAAACAAAGAAAGCCGAAATACTAAATTAAAAGTAAAACAATTAAATTAAAACATTAAATTCGTATAAAAAATAAGACAAAGAAAATATAAAGTAACTGGAGAAAAAAAGTAGCCACACTAACCCAAAAGTAAACGGAAAGTTTTAGCCCCCTAGATTTTTTTTCGGAATTTACTTCTGTTTTCAATGTATTTTGTGGGCGTCGATCTCCGCTCGACCGTTACATCCCTAATAGAAAACATTTGGCTACCATTAGTAGTAGTCGAGTTAAAATACAAAAATTTAATAATTTTCAGACGACGACTTTTTTCGGGTATTGTATATTTTATGTTCTTGTGATGTTTTTAAGTGAGTTTTATATATGAATCCAATATGTTAAAAGAATTTTCACAATTTGAATAAACTTAAAGCAACCCAAAATATATTTAACCGCCGAACTCTCAAAATGAAATAAGATTATTTTTATTCCATGCCCCCTCCCTTCGTCAAAAAGCCATATATCCCAAGGAGAAAAGAAATTCAATTATTTTTTAACAACTATCAATATACTCCTTCTAATGCTTACGAATTTTTCAAATTAATAGAAAGAAATACTTTGAGGGTAAACGGATTTATTTATTTAAAAAATTGTATAAATTTTAATTGTTTATTTTGTACATAAGAGGATTACTTTGGTTTAAAGAATATGTTAAAATGCCCGGAAAATAATACAATGTTTGCTTATGATTTAAATTAGATGTAAAAGTTTAAGGTCAGGTTAAATTTAATATACGTTAATTTGTGAGATAAAATTGTATAATAATTCCTTGATATTTAACTCAATTAAAGTACCGATATAGGTTTATATTTTGTTGCACTAACAAACCCCAACGAACCCCTTATAAAGGGATGAAATAGTATGAAAAATTATTCAAAAAGAAACAAAAATATTCAATATATATAAATTAAACACATATTTATTTGAAAAACAAATAGCTTAAATATTGAAAAAATTGCACTTTTTCTAATGTAGGTTGATAAAAGGAATGGATCGTGATCCAAGTAAAAAATGACGTTTTGTCATGTTTTAATTTTTTTAAATTTCATAAAATCACATATTTAAAAAAGCAAAATTCTATCGTTGAATATGAAATAGTTCCCCGATTTGTACCTGAAAAACATAAAATTTAATATGTAAACAATATGCATTTAAAGGAATAAGTAAAGGTAGCTTATTTTTAGTAAAATTAAAATTATTATTTAAGATTCTTAAGTTAATTCTTCTTTTTAAAATGAACGAAAATTTAAAAAAGCAATAAAATATGAAAAGTTCTGACAAATTTTTGTAGAAAATCTTGTAAAAAAGATTGGGTTGAAGAAGCGCCCATTCTGACAAAATTTAAGAAAGGCCCTAAGTCCAGCCGATTATAGTACCAAATTAGTGTTTAAATCTGCTAACAATATTCTTTTTTGTTGTTATTTCAGCACCAAAGAGCGGTTGAGTTGTGCCGTCCCTTCACTGTATACGGTATGCAAAGACCTCGGCTGTACGGTAGCGGAAGCGGCAGCCGCGCACGCGGCAAACGGTGGCAAATTGGCGGTGCCATTGCTGTTGGCGCGTGACGAGGACGGCATTTTGTTCCCAACCACGCACAATTTTCCCTACCAACTGCAGCAGATGCCGCTGGCGATGGCGCCAAACGAACGGCAAATGAAATTTTGAAAATGATCAGGCCAAATCGGTCCTGATCTTTAAAAATGATCCGGCCAATTTAGAAACGATCTGGCCGATTGTTTCCTGATTTTTAAAAATACTCAGGCCATTTGTCCTGTCTGATCAATCCGTGTGATTTAAAATATGATTTACTTGAAGTG
>JBDPZO010000406.1:0-11754 GCA_039877585.1 Heterodera filipjevi | reverse complement strand
CTCTTCATTTGGTCCCTCCATCCGGTCGTCGTTGCTTCTTCCTTCTCACATGTGGGCGCTGCTGACCGGAGCTTTTTCCGAAATAGCAGGGATGCAAATTTTTTCAATCCAAATCCCAACTAAACCAACACGCGTCTCCATCGCCTCCCGCCGGCTGGCATCGGCCTCAGCACTTCATTTCCATAATGAGTGAGATGACCTAAAATAAAACCACCGGCCCCCCCCCCCCCGCCCCACCTTTGTCCATCGTTTTCAAACTTCATTTGAACCTTAATTAAACAACGGTGAATTTTTCTTATTAAGGCTATAACCCATTTTTGACATTGTCCCGTTTCGATACATAGTGAAAATGACCCCTGGGTCGAGATGCCCCATTTCGATTTATGTATGTGTTCGATATGTATTAAGTAGAAACGGGCTGGGCATTCCGGTTATATGGAAACGGTGTAAACCAAAAAGGACAAAACATGGCCCACTCAAATATTTTTCCTAACATCGCGTTGGAGAGCCATTTGTCGGAGTGAATTTAAGCGCCGCTCCTCTTTCATCGCCAATTCGTCCTGCCCAATAAGCCTTTCCGTCTCCCTCCGACTCGGCAGTGCGCGGTGGCGTTGATGCCGGACAACAAAAAGTGATCAGACATGACTCTTTGGGGCACGTAGACGCGCCAGTCGAGACGCACTTGCAACACCATTCAACGATGCATCCAGTCGAGCAGAAACGTTGTTGGTACGGAAGGACCTGTTTTAGAGCGTTGGGGCGTCTCCTTGCAACTCTTGGACACGAAGTTGCGGTTTCTCTTCTTTTTCGGTGCCCTTCTCGGTCCAAATTCCTGAAAGAAAGCCGCATACACTTTTTTTTTAGGAGGGAGGGGGGGGAAGTCGCCACTACCTGACTCGTTAGTATGAGGGCCTAAAAAGGGGGGGGGGGCTTCGTATCCGTCGGGTGAAACTGCGAAATAAAAGTGAAAAAAACAGGGGGTTAGGACCAAAGGCGTAAAGAATCCCAACAATCGCTATTTTAGCTAATTCCGTTAACAAATCTAAAAGATTTTAAACATTTTCCCCCCGTGGTCGCACATCCTGCTCCCGCCCCTTTGAATTAAAAAAAATTGATGAGAGACCCAAAATAGCCAGCCATGATGATGATAATTTTTCAACTGTCACCCTAGCATTTTTTTTTCTGGACTTTGATAGGGTCGCGGTTATAGGGACTTCGTACATTTTTGTCCCATCCGACCCCCTCCTGGACTTCGTTCCTATTGAGGCGAGACGACCCCCGTACTATTACGGATGGAAAAGCCAGTACGAATAATATACTCACTCAGATCAATAGCAATGGCAAACCCACCTTTTTTGTCTTTTTTCTGCTTTGAGCCTCTGCGGCAATCAATGCGTCGTATTGTGATGAGCGATGTCGTCGTCACGCCCCTGGCGCCTACTCGCGCATAGCCCCGTTCGATGAGCTGGCACCCACGTTTTTGGTTGTTTAAACATCACTTCAGCACGTCTCTGGGAATTGGTCCTGCTTTTGGGCTGTACATTAGTCGAAGATTAAATGGCAGATTTGGGCCGATCAGACGCCGACGAAGAAACTCTCGGGCTTCGAACATAAACGAATGTCATAAGAGAGGTCGAATTGGCGTTGGACCGGCCGCCAGAAAGTCCCTCAGTGCCTTCGCGTCTAAAATTATCAAATTCGGCAATAATTGAATTAATTGGTTCCTCGAGCTCGCAAAGATAGAAGACACCTTCATTTCCTCTCCATATCCTTAAGCCGGACAGCGAATCACAAGTCCAATTTCAACCACTGATAAAGATTGTTTACTTACAGTTGAATGACCCTTGCCACCCTTTTTTTATTTATTAACGAGAATACTCCGCTTTTTTAGCATTTTTTTACCTTTGGCAGTAATGCGTTTTTTGTGGTAGCCGTTGGACCGGTGAAATGCTTTCCACATTCGAAGCCGTTTTTTTTCTTTTGCAAACTAAATTGGCAATCTTTGAAATAATTTTGTTTTTAGTGGGAATTGTGATCATTAATTTCTGGTTTTTTCACCAAATCCCAACTAAAACCACCCACGGCGTCTCCCATCGCCTCCCGCCGGCGGCAGCGGCCTCAGCACCATTTCCCATAATGATTGAGATGATCCTAATTAGTGAAATTAATTTGGAAAAACGGAACACAAAAGACATTACAGTGCTTTGCTTTGGCAGTGCTGGCAGTGTGAAGAATGCGAAATGTTCCGCTTTATAAACTGTTTGTTGCTTCATGAATTGAAATTTTAGCATGCTCAAACAGAGATTTTGCCGTGAAAAAATTTGTATATAATCGGGCTGATTTTTCAACACATTCTCCACCTCAGCAGCAACACTCAAGCCACGCTCCTCAACGATCATCACAGTATCAACAACAACAACATGGCGCACTCCCTCCAGAGACATTCACAACAATGGCCCCCCAGAAGGGCCGCACCTTCACCGCCACCGTTCGACAACAAGGCCACCTACTACATGCGGGTACGTTTTGCACGCGTTGCATTTGATTGCTAAGGAAAGCCTAACCGTTTTTTTTTCAAATGCAGATCCTCAACCCCGGTACGAAGCGTACGGCTACCGCCTTCAAGACCACCAAACCGAAGCGCATCAACATCCCCGCCGAATGAGTGCCTTCGTTCCAAAGAGAACTTGAAACGTGGCCACTCCTGCGACCGCCTTCGACCCCAGCGGAGAGACACCAAGGGGACCGTGTACCGTGGAGTGGACCAACACAGCCGGACCCAGCAGCCACCGCCTTCAAGCTCGAGTGTTCCAGGGAGACGGAATGGTGCGCCGCAAGACAATGCCGATCGAATACAACCCCCCGTCCCCCCCCTGATGGAAGAGCGTCACGCCAACACGATCTTCATAGGATCTTATACCGATTCCCCCAATCAATTTGTCTGTGCTCCCCCAATGAATGTTAAATATTGTATGTGTTTGGTAATTTTTGTGATCACACTTTGTATGTTCTTTGTTTTGTCAAATGTATGTATTGTTGTCTATGTTATTTAATCAATAAAAGTGATTTGAAGAGTTGTTTTGTTCCGACAAAAAAGGTGCAGGTCTGGGAAAACGGGGTAGAGGAATAAAAACCAAACGAAAAATAATCTTTCAGTATTAGGTATTCCCCTGAATCGTGTTTTTCACAATGTTAGACCAAAATCACCAAAGAGAATAAGGTACAAACAAAAATTTGTCTTCTTCTTTGGTTTCATCCCTAATTGAGTTTTGCTTTAAAAAGACATTACAAACACTAATGTCTTAATAGTACTTTTCCGGGTTGTTCTTTTCGTTTGTTTCAAACTGATCATGTGTTCCGGACATTTTTATGCGTCCAAATTCATGACCATCCTTGGTTTTTCATGAGCCATAACTTTTTTCTTCATCGAAAGCATAGCTAAGAACTTAATTCAATCATTTTACAGTATTTAGAGAAAACCGACAAAATAAACAATTTAATAAAACTGCTTATTTTATTTTTTTTCTCCTTTAAAATTTAAGAATTAAGAAGTTTTTTTTTAAAAAATTCGGGGGGGGGGGGGTGGAAACGAAAGTGGGCGGGAACGGCGGGGGGGGGGAACGAAGCTGCTCCGATTTTACCCAAAAAGGAGCCTGTCAGCAAATACACGAAATCAAATACCCCATGATTGATGATATTTAACTATGTATTGTATGTATGTGTGTATGTAATGATAATGTTCACTTTCGATGTCATCTATTGTTTGATTACCGCTGTTATTATTGTATTTCTATAAATGTGCCGGAATAAATTTATCCACTGAACGGTTCAAAGGTGCTTAGGTATTGCAAATATGAATTGAAGTTTTCGCTTAATCATCTGTATAGCCCAACCCCTCTTGAACTTGTCCTGCCTTTCCTTTCATTCTGTGAGCTTCTGAATCCCACCCAACCCGAGTCGAACGTCTGTCATCTTACTTGCCTCAAAACTCGAATTTATAAAAATTCTCGAATGCATTTCTTCATCCGTATAATCGCCTTTCAAATTGGCTCATTCAAATCACTTTATTGCATTACATAACATAGAACAACAATACATACATTTGCAACAACAAAAGAACATACAAAGTGATGATCACAAAAATTTACATACACATACACACCGACTCAGTTTTGGGCCCCTGTACCAGAAAAGATTTGCGTCTATGGCTCAGTGGTCCGTAGGACAGTCACCAAAAAGGTTTATCGGGTTCGACCCCTGTGCACGTTTCGCTTATATTTTTGTAATTTAAACAAAGAAATAAAAGGGAAATAACTAAAAAGCATTACGAAAATTTGGTTTGAATTTTTACATTTTATTGGTCGTTCATACGAAAAAATGTTAATCAATGATCAGCCAACGACATCAATCTCAGCGTCTTCATCACTGTCCTCGTTCATTTTTTCCGCCGCGTCGTGCTCCCGTCTTTCGAGCTCCTTCTTAATTCGGCGCAAATTTAACCTTTTAAGCCCTTTCCCTGACTCACTAATTTCATTGCGTCGAGTTTGCCTGTGTCCAGCAGCCAATTGGACACAAAATGATGCTCCAACTGCTGACGCATTTGCTCTTTGTCCTGCATTGTCATCCATAATTGTTCCAAGCGACGCCACACGGAATGCAACGCCTCGTCTCCTGGAATTAAATTTGAAATTGCCCAAGAAAAAAAATTTCCTCCCAGCCTTGTTCGTCCAAAAGTCCCAAAAACCGATGCTGACGGGCAAATTGAACAAAATGATGAAGCAACAAATGAGTTTTTGTTTTTTGTGAAAGAAAGTTGCGCATCCGTGTCTGGTCATTGAGAAATTGCTTGAACTGTTCAATTTTCATTTCCAATTCGTCCAAGTCACGAGGAGACAATGGCTGGGCCTTAAAATTTACACCTAATAAAAACAAAAGTGGAAAAAACTTTAGTGAAAATTTGAATTTGCCCCAAATGTGCCAATGTTTTGCAAATTATTTTTGACCATTCCGTTGAGAAAAGAGCTTCCATTTGGTCGGCATGGACGAGGATTTTGCGAATGCTATTCCCCGTCATGTCTTTTTTTCTGAATGCCTCCCTTTTTGCCCCAATTCGTCTAAAAAAATTATTGGCAATTTCGGCATTTTCTGTTGTTTCCTCAAGCTCTTTGATCAACGCATTGCCGAGGCCCTGGAAGACGTGGAACGGAGCCAACAGCATCTGCTCAAAATTGATGTTCGGCATAAGAGACGCGCAAACAATGCCCATCGTCAAAGACCGGGCCGCTGCTGTTGCTTTTTCACCGCCTTGGGTAAGCCGCTGAAAATGTTCCGCCTGCTGAACCAATTTTGTCACAGAGCGCAATTGGCATTTTCCGGCAAGAGTCAGCTGTTCTCGACGGCATTCACACACTGGTGAAGGGAATGCCGTCACAGCAGAACCACAGTGTCCAATCACAGCCCATAAAAAACAAAGGTCACCGCCTAAGAACCTGTGAAAAAAAGGAAAATCCAAAAAATATTTTTATTTATTTTATGTTCACCATTTGACATTTCGGCCTCCAACTTCATCTAACCGACAAATTTGGGTCCAAAGCGTGCCGCAAAGTTTGTTCATGTTTTGCCGAGTGTCTTTTGCAGGAAACGCGGCTGCGATGAAATTGTTTGATGGCGAATTAGCGCGAAGAGCATGCGCCAATGAAATTGTTATTTTCGTAAATCCTTGTCCGTAGTCTCCACTAATTTTCAGAGGCAATTCATTAGTGTTGAAAGTGATAAGATTGTCCTTTGCGGCGTCCAGTCTAAAGCGCAAGGCAGCGGCTATGTCATTGCAATAGAACGCCGGTCCATTTGGCGTCTCAATGGTCTCGTACCGAAGAACGGCACAAATTTGTCGCTTTATTTGGACCACCCAAAACAAAAGATTGTAAACAATTTTTCACAAAATTCTGACCTTTTTCAACGGCGGAAAACTGTCAAAGTTTATGCCAATAAGTCGCAGAGTGGCCTTGATTCGTTTGTATGCCTTTTGTGTACCAAGCTGGGCGAGCAGAAGCAATCCATCTTCATCGACCATCGCTTTCCTCAGCCGCTTTTCATCCCTCTTTTTGGGTGTGTAGTGCGCGAATTTGTGCCGTACCTCTCGGTGGATCCGATCCAGCGACGCTCGACTCGCGGAGCGCGAGCGATCCCGATCGATGACCTCCGCAATTTACTCGGCTAGGCATTGCCTGGCACTGCGTCGCAGATCGTCGAGCCTTTTCATCGGTCGTCCTCTGTTTGGAGTTGCTTAAAATGAAAAAGGAACAAATTTGTAAAAGAAAAAACGAGGTGGGATTTCAATTTGGTCCACTTTTGTTGGTTGTGGATGTCACAGTTGGTTGTTCCGCATTTTGTTGCAGCTGCAGCCGAAGAAAACTGATCAGTGCCTCTCGATTGCGCACCTGCTCCCGCAGAAATGTGATGGTGTCGTCCCGATTCTTTAGTTGCTTCTCGAGCTGTTCAATGCGCTGCAAACGGTCGTCGATGGCAAATGGCGGTGGGGTTGTCTCCATGGCGTCTATTAGCGCAGCAAACGTTGACGGGAACTGTTGTAAGATCTCCATTGGTGCGGCAGATGTCGACGGAATTGGCACATCGATGTCAAAGTGTTCCACAGTCGGCAAGCCCAACTCGAGCTGCAAGACTGGCACCATTGGTGCCGCAATTGGGTCGGCTATGTCCTCGGCCAATGCTGCTGAGGTCGTCGGCTCATCTTCGGCTCCTTGGGTTTCTTTTAGCTCGGTGTTCGGTTGGTCTGAAATTTTACAAAAAAAATAATTGAAATTCGTGAATAAATCAGTTAAAAATTTACTTTTTTTCGTCCACCGGGTTTGAATTGCGTGCTCCGGATCAGAGCGCCTACATGTGAGAAGAAAAAAGCAACGACGACCGGATGGATGGACCAAATCTGAAGAGAGGAGCCTGTCAGCAAATACACGAAATCAAATACCCCATGATTGTGATGATATTTAACTATGTATTGTATGTATGTGTGTATGTAATGATAATGTTCACTTTCGATGTCATCTATTGTTTGATTACCGCTGTTATTGTATTTCTATAAATGTGCCGGAATAAATTTATCCACTGAACGGTTCAAAGGTGCTTAGGTATTGCAAATATGAATTGAAGTTTTCGCTTAATCATCTGTATAGCCCAACCCCTCTTGAACTTGTCCTGCCTTTCCTTTCATTCTGTGAGCTTCTGAATCCCACCCAACCGAGTCGAACGTCTGTCATCTTACTTGCCTCAAAACTCGAATTTATAAAAATTCTCGAATGCATTTCTTCATCCGTATAATCGCCTTTCAAATTGGCTCAAATTTCCTTTTGGTTTTCCAATTATTGGGTTCTCATTCCGCTCTTCCTGTCTACATTTAAGTGATATTCAAAATAAATTTTTTTTTAATTGCATAAAGGTGTATTTGAATATAAATTTTCTTAGTGCGCCAATTGGATGGTGGCCTAAAAAATGTTCATTTCGACCAATCCCGAACCGTAGTAACCCAAAGTTGTAAATTCCAGAAAATTAGCCACTTTTTTGTCCAAATTTGGGTTCTAAACTCCATCACAATGGATGGAAAAGGGTGTCCAAAACATGATCAGTGAAACAAAAAGAACAACGAAAAGTACCTATTTCAGACATTAGTGTAATGTCTTTTTAAAGCACAACTCAATAGGGATGAACCAAAGAAAGACAAATTTTTTGTTTGTTACCTTATTCTCTTTGGTGATTTTGGTCTAACATTGTTTGAAACACACGAATTCAGGGGCATACCTAATACTGAAAGATTATTTTTCGTTTGGTTTTTATTCCTCTACCCCGTTTTCCCAAGACCTGCACCTTTTTTGTCGTAACAAAACAACTTCAAATCACTTTATTGCATTACATAACATAGAACAACAATACATACATTTGCAACAACAAAAGAACATACAAAGTGATGATCACAGAAATTTACATACACATACAATATTTAACATCATTGGGGGAGCACAAAGACAAATTGATGGGAATGGGATAAGATCCTATGAAGATCGTGTTGAAGTGACGCATCCTTCCATCAGACGTTGTATTCGATCGGCAAGTTCTTGCGGCGCACCATTCCGTCTCCCTGGAACCACTCGAGCTTGAAGGCGGTGGCTGCTGGGTCCGGCGTGTTGGTCCACTCCACGGTCACACGGTCGCCCTTGGTGTCCTCTCCGCTGGGGTCGAAGGCGTCGCAGGAGGTGGCCACGTTCACGTTCTCCTTTGGACCGAGCACTCCATTCGGCGGGGTCATGTTGATGCGCTTCGGTTTGGTGGTCTTGAAGGCGTAGCCGATCCGCTTCGTCCCGGGGTTGATGATCTGAATTTGAAAAACGGTTATGCTTCCTTCCGCATATCAAATGCAACGCGTGCAAACGTACCCGCATGTAGTAGGTGGCCTTGTTGTCGAACGGTGCGTTGAAGACGACCTTCTGGGCGGGCATTGTTGTGATGTCTTCTGGAGGGAGTTGCGCCATTGTTGTTGTTGTTGATACTGTTGATGATCGTTGAGAGCGTTGCTTGATGTGTTGCTGCTGAGGTGGAGAATGTGTGAAAATCAGCCCGCTTATATACAAATTTTTTCACGGCAAAATCTCTGTTTGAAGCATGCATAAAATTTCAATTCATGCAGCAACAAAAAGGTATAAAAGGCGGAACATTTCTTCATTCTTCACATCTGCCAGCACTGCTAAAGCAAAGCACTGTAATGTCTTTTGTGTTCCGTTTTTCCAAATAATTTCCCTAATTTTAGGATCATCTCACTCATTATGGAAATGGTTGCTGAGGCCGCTGCCGCCGGCGGGAGGCGATGGGAGACGCGTGGTTGGTTTAGTTGGGATTTGGTGAAAAAACCAGAAATTAACTGATCACAAATTCCCACTAAAACAAAATTAATTTCAAAGATTGCCAATTTTAGTTTTGCAAAAGAAAAACGGCTTCGAATGTGGAAAGCATTCACCGGTCCAACTGCTACCACAAAAAACGCATTTACTGCCAAAGGTAAAAATGCTAAAAAGCGGAGTATTCGTAAATAAATAAAAAAAGGGTGGCAAGGGTCATCCAACTTGTAAGTAAACAATCTTATTCAGTGGTTGAAATTGGACTTGTTGATTCGCTGTCCGTGCTTAAGGATAATGGAGAGGAAATGAAGGTGTACTTCTCATCTTTGCGAGCTCCGAGGCAACCAATTAATTCAATTATTGCCGAATTTGATTAATTTTTAGACGCGAAGGCACTGACGGACTTTCTGGCGGCGTCCAACGCCAATTCAGACCTCTCTATGACATTCCGTTTATGTTCGAAGCCCGCGAGTTTCTTCGTCGGCGTCTGATCGGCAAATCTGTCCATTTAATCTTCGACTATGTACAGCCCAAACAGGACCAATTCCCAGAGAAAACGTGCTGCACAGTGATGTTAAACAACCAAAACGTGGGTGCCATGCTCATCGAACGGGGCTATGCGCGAGTAGTGCGTCATGGGCGTGACGACGACAATCGCTCCTCACAATACGACGCATTGATTGCCGCAGAGGCTCAAGCAGAAAAAGACAAAAAAGGTGGGTGCCATTGCTATTGATCTGAGTGAGTATATTATTCGTACTGCTTTCCATACGTTAAATAGTACGGGGGTCGTCTCGCCTCAATACGAACGAAGTCCAGGAGGGGTCGGAGACAAAAATGTACGAAGTCCCTATAACCGGACCCCTATCAAAGTCCAGAAAAAAAAAATGTCTAAGGGTTGACAGTTGAAAATTATCCACTCATCATGGCTGGCTATTTTGGGTCTACTCATCATTTTTTTTTAATTCAAAGGGGCGGAGCAGGATGTGCCGACCACGGGGGGAAATTTTTAAAATCTTTTAGATTTGTTAACGGAATTTAGCCTAAAATAGCGATTTTTGAGGATTCTTTACGCCTTTGGTCTCTAACCCCCTGTTTTTTTCACTTTTATTTCGCAGTTTCACCCCGACTGATACGAAGCCCCCCCCCCCTTTTTCGGCCCCTCATACTAACGAAGTCAGGTAGTGGCGACTTCCCCCCCCTCCCCTTCCTAAAAAAAGTATGCTGCTTTCTTTTTCAGGAATTTGGACCGAGAAGGGCACCGAAAAAGAAGAGAAACCTCGCACTCTTCGTGTCCAAGAGTTGCAAGGAGACGCCCAACGCTCTAAACAGTTCCTTCCGTACCTACAACGTTCTGCTCGACTGGATGGCATCGTTGAATTTGTTGCAAGTGCGTCTCGACTGCGCGTCTACGTGCCCAAAGAGTCATGTCTGATCACTTTTTTGTTGTCCGGCATCAACGCACCGCGCACTGCCCGAGTCGGAGGAGACGGAAGGCTTATTGGGCAGGACGAATTGTGCGCTGAAGAGGCGCTTAAATTCACTCGACAAATGGCTCTCCAACGCGATGTTAGAAAAATATTTGAGTGGCGCCCTGTTTTGTCCCTTTTTGGTTTTACACCGTTTCCATATAACCGGAATGCCCCGCCCCGTTTCTACTTAATACATATCGAAACATCACATACATAAATCGAAATGGGGCATCTCGACCCGGGTCATTTTTCACTATGTATCGAAACGGGACAATGTCAAAATGGGGTATAGCCTTAATAAGAAAAATTCACCGTTGTTTTAATTAAGGTTCAAATTGAAGTTGAAACGATGGACAAAGCCGGTGGTTTTATTTTAGGATCATCTCACTCATTATGGAAATGAGTTGCTGAGGCCGCTGCCGCCGGCGGGAGGCGATGGGAGACGCGTGGTTGGTTTAGTTGGGATTTGGTGAAAAAATTTTGCATCCCTTCTATTTCAGGAAAAAGCTCCGGATCAGAGCGCCTACATGTGAGAAGAAAGAAGCAACGACGACCGGATGGATGGACCAAATCTGAAGAGAGGAGCCTGTCAGCAAATACACGAAATCAAATACCCCATGATTGTGATGATATTTAACTATGTATTGTATGTATGTGTGTATGTAATGATAATGTTCACTTTCGTGTCATCTATTGCTCGCACTCTTCGTGTCCAAGAGTTGCAAGGAGACGCCCAACGCTCTAAACAGTTCCTTCCGTACCTACAACGTTCTGCTCGACTGGATGGCAAAATTTGAGCCAATTTGAAAGGCGATTATACGGATGAAGAAATGCATTCATTTTTATTAGTCTTGTGTATCAGAAAATGGTATCTCTTTGTTGTTTTTTCTCAACAAAGGCATGGTATCACTGTGGCCTGGAAAGCATGACGAGTGGGCAGCATACTTGCTAAGAAATTTGTATTAGTCTTGTGTAATCAGAAAAGGCTATCTCTTGTTGGTTTTTTTATCACAAAGGCATGGTATCACTGTGGCCTGGAAGGCATGCCGAGTGGGCGCATAATTGCTAAGAATTTTATTAGTCTTGTAATCAGAAAACTGGCTATCACTTTGTTGGTTTTTTATCAACAAGGCATGGTATCACTGTGGCCTGGAAGGCATGACGAGTGGGCAGCATAATGCTAAGAATTTTTATTAGTCTTGTGTAATCAGAAAATGGCTATCTCTTTGTTGGTTTTTTATCAACAAGGCATGGTATCACTGTGGCCTGGAAGGCATGCGAGTGGGCAGCATACTGCTAAGAATTTTTTTAGTCCTTGTTTAATCAGAAATGCTATAACTTTGTTGGTTTTTTTATCACACAAAGGCATGGTATCA
>JBDPZO010000403.1:0-14462 GCA_039877585.1 Heterodera filipjevi | reverse complement strand
GCACCTCATTGTTTATTAATTTTTCTTAACATCCAAAAGACCAAATGCCTTATGAATTTAATAACTCTTTATTTTTTTAAATGCGCTGTGATATCTATAATAAATGATTTTCTTTTTCTTGTTTGAAATTTTCTTTGATCCTGGAAATTTTATTATTGTGATGACAAACAATAGAACTTAGCCAAGCCAAAAAGCTATACAAAACAACAAGAAGTTGGTATTAATGCTTTTTAATTCCATCATTTAACTAATTGAGACCCTTCACCGACAGAGAAAACTGTAAGCTTTATTAACTCCAACATACATGTAAATATTTCATCGAGTATTTTATTTAGCAGAATAATGGAATAGAAAAAATACCAGCGTGCATAATCATTGGCACCAATTCATTTAAACCATGGGCCAATGGATATAATAGAAGCAGAAGATTGGTTTATTTTTAGAAAGTGTGGTTCTACAAGTATTTTTTTGATAAAACATCTCTTTTTCGTTATTTTTTCAGAGCACCTCATTGTTTATTAATTTTTCTTAAACATACAAAAGACCAAATGCCTTATGAATTTAATAACTCTTTATTTTTTTAAATGCGCTGTGATATCTAATAAATGATTTCTTTTTCTTGTTTGAGAATTTTCTTTGATCCTGGAATTTATTATTGTGATGACAAAACAATAGAACTTAGCCAAGCCAAAAAGCTATACAAAAACAACAAGAAGTTGTATTATGCTTTTAATTCCATTATTTAACTAATTGAGACCCTTCACCGACAGTGAAACTGTAAGCTTTAGAACCTCCAACATACATGTAAATATTTCATCGAGTATTTATTTAGCAGAATATGGAATTAAAAACCACGTACATATCACTGGGACCATTCATTTAAACCAGGACCAATTGGATATAAAAGAAGCAGAAATTGGTTTATTTTTAGAAAGTGTGGTTCTACAAGTATTTTTTGATAAAACATCTCTTTTTCGTTATTTTTTCAGAGCACCTCATTGTTATTAATTTTTCTTAAACATTCAAAGACCAAATGCCTTAGGAATTTAATACTTCTATTTTTTTATAAAGCGCTGTGTATGCTAGAATAATTGATTTTACTTTTCTCTTGTTTGAAATTTCTTTGATCCTGGAAATTTAATTGATTGTGATACAAACAATAGAACTTAGCCAAGCCAAAAAGCTATACAAAACACAAGAAGTTGGTATTAATGCTTTTTAATTCCATCATTTAACTAATTGAGGACCTTCACCGACAAGTGAAAACTGTAAATTTATTAACTCCAACAGACATGTAAATATTCTAGAGTATTGTATTAATTAGCAGAATAATGGAAATAGAAAAAATAGCCACGTACATAATCATTGGCACCAATTCATTTAACCATGGACCAATGGATTATAGAAGCAGAAGATTGTTTTATTTTTAGAAAGTGTGGTTCTGCAAGTATTTTTTTGATAAAACATCTCTTTTTCGTTATTTTTTCAGAGCACCTCATTGTTTATTAATTTTTCTTAAACATACAAAAGACCAAATGCCTTATGAATTTAATAACTCTTTATTTTTTTTAAATGCGCTGTGATATCTATAATAAATTGATTTTCTTTTTCTTGTTTGAGATTTTCTTTGATCCTGGAAATTTTATTATTGTGATGACAAACAATAGAACTTAGCCAAGCCAAAAAGCTATACAAAACAACAAGAAGTTGGTATTAATGCTTTTTAATTCCATCATTTAACTAATTGAGACCCTTCACCGACAGTGAAAACTGTAAGCTTTATGAACTCCAACATACATGTAAATATTTCATCGAGTATTTTATTTAGCAGAATAATGGAATAGAAAAAATACCAGCGTACATAATCATTGGCACCAATTCATTTAAACCATGGACCAATGGATATAATAGAAGCAGAAGATTGGTTTATTTTTAGAAAGTGTGGTTCTACAAGTATTTTTTTGATAAAACATCTCTTTTTCGTTATTTTTTCAGAGCACCTCATTGTTTATTAATTTTTCTTAAACATTCAAAAGACCAAATGCCTTATGAATTTAATAACTCTTTATTTTTTTTAAAAGCGCTGTGATATCTATAATAAATTGATTTTCTTTTTCTTGTTTGAAATTTTCTTTGATCCTGGAAATTTTATTATTGTGATGACAAACAATAGAACTTAGCCAAGCCAAAAAGCTATACAAAACAACAAGAAGTTGGTATTAATGCTTTTTAATTCCATCATTTAACTAATTGAGACCCTTCACCGACAGTGAAAACTGTAAGCTTTATTAACTCCAACATACATGTAAATATTTCATAGAGTATTTTATTTAGCAGAATAATGGAATAGAAAAAATACCAGCGTACATAATCATTGGCACCAATTCATTTAAACCATGGACCAATGGATATAATAGAAGCAGAAGATTGTTTTATTTTTAGAAAGTGTGGTTCTGCAAGTATTTTTTTGATAAAACATCTCTTTTTCGTTATTTTTCAGAGCACCTCATTGTTTATTAATTTTTCTTAAACATACAAAAGACCAAATGCCTTATGAATTTAATAACTCTTTTTTTTTTTTAATGCGCTGTGATATCTATAATAAATTGATTTTCTTTTTCTTGTTGAAATTTTCTTTGATCCTGGAAATTTTATTATTGTGATGAACAAACAATAGAACTTAGCCAAGCCAAAAGCTATACAAAACAACAAGACGTTGGTATTAATGCTTTTAATTACATCATTTAGCTAATTGAGACCCTTTCACCGACAGAGAAAACTGTAAGCTTTATTAACTCCAACATACATGTAAATATTTCATCGAGTATTTTATTTAGCAGAAGAATGGAATAGAAAAAATACCAGCGTACATAATCATTGGCACCAATTCATTTAAACCATGGACCAATGGATATAATTAGGGTTGAGCGGGACCGGGACCGGGACCGGGACCGGGAAATCCCGGTTTTTTAGGTCCCGGTCCCCGGTCCCGGTTTTCAAAAAAAGTCAAGTCCCGGTCCCGAAAATTGGGTCCCGGCGGGACCGGGACTAACCGGGACTAAATATGCACTGGTAAGAATGGGAGTCTGAGTAAGAAATTGTTGAGAATAAATGTAGAAAAGGAAAATTATGGAGAAAAAATTCGTTATAAATATATTTTTATTAATAATCCATACAATGACAATTTGGTGTGGTGGTAGAGGTATTGCTTTTCCAAACCTTTTGCTTGGGTTCAAATCCCTCTCATGCAGTAAATTTTAATTTTTTTAAAATTGTTTGTCCAATATCAGTTCGGTCAAATTCAAAAATTATGAAAAGAAAATGAGTGCTCCAACCTGTTATAATTCATAAATTATCAATTTTTTAACAATTTTCTGTTAAATTTCATTTATTTTCGAAAAAATTTACCATGCCGGATCCCTTTTAGCTTAAAACTTCTCGAATAAAATCTCTAAAAATTGAAAGTTTCGCTCAAAATCTGTTAACAAATGGGACACAAATTTTCAAAATTTCTCCCCGGTGGCGCCTTTCGGCACCACCGCGCCTCGTAGGTTTCTCAAATTTATCTTCAAAATTTAGCTTTTTGGTGGCAAAATCTGATAACAAATAATAGTAAAATACCAAAAAATTTCCCGGCGGCATCTATCGGCACCGCCGACCTTTCCTTTTCCAAAATTAAAATTTAATGACTTTTCAAAACTAAACAGCTAAAAAAACTTTAATATTTAATATTCATTTACTTCGATAATTTACAGTTGCGGCGCATCATTTTTCAAAAATGTTCTGATTTTTGGGGCTGAATGTTCTGACTTTGAAATTTTTCATATCGGAACCCTGGGTAAACTAGGAGGATAAGGGTTCATTTAGACTTAATGAATTACTTTATCCATTTATTTTGATAATTGAAAAGTGATTGAAGATGAAATGTGAATTGAAATGAAAATTCATAAGAAAATTTTTTCATTTTTTCAAGAAAAATTTTTGCTTCAAGAAAGTCCCGGTTTAGTCCCGGTCCCGGTGCCGGTCCCGGTTGAAAATCGAGGTCCCCGGTCCCGGTCCCGGGTTTTCCTGGCCCGGAAAGTCCCGGTCCCGATTTTTGCCAAAAGCCCCGGTCCCGCTCAACTCTAGATATAATAGAAGCAGAAGATTGTTTTATTTTTAGAAAGTGTGGTTCTGCAAGTATTTTTTTGATAAAACATCTCTTTTTCGTTATTTTTTCAGAGCACCTCATTGTTTATTAATTTTTCTTAAACATTCAAAAGACCAAATGCCTTATGAATTTAATAACTCTTTATTTTTTTTAAAAGCGCTGTGATATCTATAATAAATTGATTTTCTTTTTCTTGTTTGAGATTTTCTTTGATCCTGGAAATTTTATTATTGTGATGACAAACAATAGAACTTAGCCAAGCCAAAAAGCTATAGAAAACAACAAGAAGTTGGTATTAATGCTTTTTAATTCCATCATTTAACTAATTGAGACCCTTCACCGACAGTGAAAACTGTAAGCTTTATGAACTCCAACATACATGTAAATATTTCATCGAGTATTTTATTTAGCAGAATAATGGAATAGAAAAAATACCAGCGTACATAATCATTGGCACCAATTCATTTAAACTATGGACCAATGGATATAATAGAAGCAGAAGATTGGTTTATTTTTAGAAAGTGTGGTTCGACAAGTATTTTTTTGATAAAACATCTCTTTTTGTTATTTTTTCAGAGCACCTCATTGTTTATTGATTTTTCTTAAACATCCAAAAGACCAAATGCCTTATTTCTATTGTTTTGTCATCACAATAATAAAATTTCCAGGATCAAAGAAAATTTCAAACAAGAAAAAGAAAATCAATTTATTATAGATATCACAGCGCATTTAAAAAAAATAAAGAGTTATTAAATTCATAAGGCATTAGGTCTTTTGGATGTTTAAGAAAAATTAATAAACAATGAGGTGCTCTGAAAAAAGAACGAAAAAGAGATGTTTTATCAAAAAAATACTTGTAGAACCACACTTTCTAAAAATAAAACAATCTTCTGCTTCTATTATATCCATTGGTCCATGGTTTAAATGAATTGGTGCCAATGATTATGTACGCTGGTATTTTTTCTATTCCATTATTCTGCTAAATAAAATACTCGATGAAATATTTACATGTATGTTGGAGTTCATAAAGCTTACAGTTTTCACTGTCGGTGAAGGGTCTCAATTAGTTAAATGATGGAATTAAAAAGCATTAATACCAACTTCGTGTTGTTTTGTATAGCTTTTCGGCTTGGCTAAGTTCTATTGTTTTGTCATCACAATAATAAAATTTCCAGGATCAAAGAAAATTTCAAGCAAGAAAAAGAAAATCAATTTATTATAGATATCACAGCGTATTTAAAAAAAATAAAGAGTTATTAAATTCATAAGGCATTTGATCTTTTGGATGTTTAAGAAAAATTAATAAACAATGAGGTGCTCTGAAAAAATAACAAAAAGAGATGTTTTATCAAAAAAATACTTGTAGAACCACACTTTCTAAAAATAAAACACCAATTCATTTAAACCATGGACCAATGGATATAATAGAAGCAGAAGATTGGTTTATTTTTAGAAAGTGTGGTTCTACAAGTATTTTTTTGATAAAACATCTCTTTTTCGTTATTTTTTCAGAGCACCTCATTGTTTATTAATTTTTCTTAAACATCCAAAAGACCAAATGCCTTATGAATTTAATAACTCTTTATTTTTTTTAAATGCGCTGTGATATCTATAATAAATTGATTTTCTTTTTCTTGTTTGAAATTTTCTTTGATCCTGGAAATTTTATTATTGTGATGACAAAACAATAGAACTTAGCCAAGCCGAAAAGCTATACAAAACAACACGAAGTTGGTATTAATACTTTTTAATTCCATCATTTAAAATTTTTTAATATTTTTATTTAAATTATTATTATTAATTATTTAATTAATTTTTATTTAAATATAATTCAATTAAATCCTGCGAAGTCGCGAGGGTTCGAACCTTGCCAAACCTATCACAATAACCACTCGGCCATATTTGACTTGCCAGATGATGAATAAGTGTCAAATATATACTGATAAATGATGACGTCACCAACCCCGCCCCGTGACTGGGGTACTGTAGTTCTCGAAAATAACCCAAAAATTCTGCCGCAGGCAAGCGGACTCGAACCTTGCCAAAACTGTCACAATAACCACTCGGCCATATGTTCACTTGTCAGAAAAGGTTAAGTGATGACTATATACTGGCTAATGATGACGTCATCAGCTAAAATCTCTGCGAGTGATACTGTAATTTTTCAAATTCAAATTTTGGCGGGAAAATTCAAATTCAAATTTAGGCGGGAAATTCAAATTCAAATCTTGGCGTAATATTTGAATTCAAAAATTGGCGGGATAATTCAAAACTGCCTGTTTAAATCTATAAATAGTAACACTTGACCTACTTTCGCGGGTATATAAAGAGTGGTTTGTCCACGTGACTTTCACATTCATTTCTCTGCCATGTTTGCTGTTAACCAGGGCGGTTGCTCATTTTAATGAGCTCCGTTTAGCCTGGCAGTAATTTCAATTTGTGTTTTTGATCTTGATGTTTATCACTATACATTGCTAATTTGTGAGACTTTTTAGGTGCCCTGTCGTCTTGTGCTCATGGGTGGCTGTGCGCTGCTCATCAGGCCATGGTTAGTGAATTTTCATGATTGTGCCATGTTTGTTTGCTGTTAACCAGGGCGCGGCTCATCCTGGCAGCAATTTCAATTTGTGTTTTAGGGCATGAGGTTGACCATTAGACTTTGCTAATCTTGGAGACTTTTTAGGTGCCCTGTCGTCTTATGCTTCATGGGTGGCAGTGCGCTGCTCATCAGGCCAAGATTGGTTTAAGTGATCCGATTTTAAAAATTATTAAATAAAATGATGACGAATATTGTAATAATATTAATTTAATAATAATAATAATATTAATTAATGTTTTCTATATGGTCTCTATACAGCTTATCTCTCGTCAGCTCTAACCTTTTCATACTCTCTCGCCAATCGATAATAATGGCTGCCACTGTCGCTACCACCCTTATTTCTCTTTCTCTAACCTCTCTTCTCTGAGTACTCTCTCGCCAATCGATTATAATGGCCGCCACTCAGCGTCTCTGCCCTCCCTTTCTCCCTTCTCTCTTTCTCTAACCTCCCTTCTCTGCGTACTCTCTTGCCCGATCGATAATAATAATATTGGCTGCCACTGTTTCTACCTTCCTTTCTCTCTTTCTCTAACCTCCATTCTCTTCGTGTTCTCTCGCCAATCAACGACCGCACGCGTCTACTCTGACCGCACGCGTCTGCCCTTTGTCTCCATCTCTAACCTCTCTTTTCTGTGTACGCTCTCACCAATCGATAATGGCCACAGCTAAGCCCCGCACCTGTCTACCGTACCTTTATCGATTCCCATCGATTTTAGTCATCACTTCTGTTTAGAAAACTATTTTCTTATATTATAAAATGTCTTCTGATGATGAAATGCCTGTTCTTGATGGGCCTTATTCGCCAAATCGCGATGACGACAAACTGTTTGATGATGCTCCGCCATTAATGGAAGTGATTAAGCAACTTCCAAATCAATTGGTGATGTTAAATTAATCACTATTTTCTGACTACAGGACTTTTTTTAGACATTGGAAGACCCGAAGGCCAAGAAAGAGCCAGAAATCAAAGGTCGATTGGATCCTACTCAATTTGATGGCAAAAATTATGTTTGTTTGGATGCGGCTGAAGCGGAAAGTGGGCGTTTCAAAGGTTTTTTGTTCTAAAGAAGGGTTTCATTTTGTTATCTCTATTTCCTTTCAGCGTACCGATTCTTGGGCCGCTTTATTGTTGATTACATCTGGAATTCGGATTACCCCGAGGATGTTTTGAAAAACCTTTTCTTGATCTGTCTAACGTATGTGATGAAGGGAGCCGAAGAAATGAACATTGCGGCCAACCACATCATTTTTCTTCTAACGGCACGCCACCTTGACTACGAAATTGCGGTGCACTTCAGAAATGTCAAGAAGATTGATGGTACGATGGCTGAAACGATTCTGACGCGTTTTGAGATCGTCGACCAGAGCAACAAATCCAAGCAGAGACCGGGACTCTGCGAAGAATCCTTCGTTATCGACATCACTGCAATAGAAAGTGGGAAACCAAGGCAAAAACTGGCTGGAAAGGGGAGGAACAAAGACTTTTCTGTTCCATACAACATCTGCGAAAGAGCAACATATGAGCTAGAGAACAACGACAACTTTTGCTTGTTCCGCGCGTTGGAATTTCTTCGTATGAAACACGTTCTACCTCATCAGCGTTTTTCTGAGTACAAACGAACCGAAAGATGGCAGCTGAATGACATCAGACGCACCTGTGCAATTGATATGAGCCTGCCATTTTACTCCGTCGAGGAATATGGCGAGAGAATTCAGGCAATTCTATTTCTATGATAATAAAAAGCTTTAACGATGTTTTTTAGGCTTATTATGCCGAACTGCATCCGGGAATGTTTCGCCTTTTCTGCTTTGGGACGTTTGGCAAAATGAAACCCTTGTGGAAAGCGGAAACACCTGACTATGAGCATGAGTTATGCGTACTTTTCAACGAAGGAGAAGACGGTAGTGCCGGACATTACGACCCAATCAAATCGGCTGGGAGACTATTTGGTGCAAAGAATTACTGTTTTGGAGTATGTTTAAACTAAAATTTACCAATAATTCATAATTATTTTAGTGTGAAATGCCCTTCAATCAGCAAAATCGTCACTCAGCCCAGTGCAAATGGAAATGCCACAACTGTCAACGCGTTGGGGTGGGATTCAGAGGAAATTGTGATGACAATAACAGTTTTTTTCGAAACTTGTTTGGTATGCTTCAAGGTAAGACGACTGAAAATAGTCTATAATTTTAGAATATTTAAGACCTTCAAAAGCCTGGCATGTTATCAACATCACGCAAAATTGGCACTTTGCAAAGTCATATTGAAAAATCGATCTGCAAAAGTTCAAAGAAGTGTGTCGACTGCGGTGTTATTTACCAAATAAAGGTATTAATGAAATTCTTTTAAATAGCTAATAATATTTTAGCATCACAAACAATCGCCCCACACGTGCGGTCAGAAATTCTGCAAAGTGTGCCTTGGCTTTCACGTGCCACGTGACTGCTACATACCGTATCGGCCAAAGAAGAAGACAGAGAAGCGCTTCATTTTCTTCTATTTTGAATGCACTACGGACTTCAAGCCGGACCCCGAGCTCATGCGATTCAAGCACCAGGTAAAAGTGTATATTTTATGCCATACAATAGCTTTTTAAGGTCAACTTCTGCTATGCGCACGTCGCCTGTACGGAATGCATCGCCAAAGGAATCTGGGACCGTGAACTGGACCGAGCCTGCGGTATCTGCGGCATGACGAGGACTTTCGCTTGGGCGCCCTTCGATTTCTACGACACCGAAGTGGAGACATCCTACGTGGTGGACGACCCCTTGGCAGCATTCACCAAATGGCTGCTGAACTTCGAAGCCAAATTGGCCTCGACCCCACGGAGAAACAGCGCAAGAGAAAGAAAGCTGGAAACAACAACAACAAACGAAACGTCACCGGATTCTTTGATGATGAAGCGGAGGACGACGACGGTACTGATGAAGACGCAGAAAACAACTACATGCTCGGCTATGATGAAGAAGGAGAGAAGCCGAGGTCCGTCATCACGTACGCCTACGCCCACGCAGGTAAAAGACTCATGAAAATAAATATATAAATATTCTGATTTTAGGGTCACGCTACGACCATGTGCTGATCTACGGCGAGATGTTGCGTATGGCTGTGCGCCCTGAGCTTGTGCGCCAAGGAAACCACCTGCTGGAGATGAAGGCCCGCAAACGGGGTGCCATTACGACAACCGTTTTCCGGGACAGGTAAAAACCCAATAAATAATAATAATAATATTTTATTTTAGTTACAAACTCATCCCCATCAAATTGGCTTCATTCATCAAGACCTTTGGCCTGGAAATAGAGGGAGTGGACAACAAGAAGTACTTCCCGCACAAGTTTAACAAGGTAAGAGGTCGAAAATAAAAACAAAATTACCCCATTATTTTAGGCAGCAAACTATGGCGTTAAGTTGGACACACTTCCGCCGCTTGAGGACTATTACCCGGGAGGCCACTTCCCAGAAGAACGGAAAAAGTTGGAGCAGTGGTACCAAGAAAACCGCAAAACGCCCTTTGACCTCCGTGAGGTCATCGCTGACTACTGTAAAGCAGGTAAAATATGAAAATAATGGTCAAATAACATGGAATTTATTCAGATGTCCAAATTTTGGCTCATGGAATGGTCAAAATTCGACAACAGTTTTCTGCTGCCACTGGCCATGAGCTCACTGACTCCATCACTATCCCGGTAATCAATAACTGAAATAATCAATAAATCAAAGAATTTTCAGTCCGCATGTATGAAGTTCTTCGTCATGCTGGCCCACAAGGACAACGAGCGGATCGCCATCATACCCCACCTTGGCTATGAAAAACGTGGGAAGCAGAGCTCCATCGCCCGGAAATACCTGAAATGGCGTGCCGAGGATGAGATGCGCGAGAATGGCTGGACCCTGCGACATGTCGAAAGCCCTGGAGGGGAGTTCAAACATGGAAACTTCAGCCTTGATGGCATGCTCGAAAGGATTGGCGAGGACAACAATCTCGCCATTGAAGTGAACGGGTGAGTCAGCAGTTATTCATATTATGCTAATTATCCGTTTATTAAGATGCTATTGGCACGCCTGCCCCCACTGCTTCCCCGATGACTCTCAACCCGTTGGCGGAGGAGAAACAGCAGGTGCCATTCGGCTCCGCGACTCGAAGCGGATTCGGCAAATTGCGAGGGAATTTGAAGTGGAGATAATTTGGGAGTGCCAACTGGGCCTAATGTTGGAAGACGACCCTGCGATGAAGGCGTTCTTTGACAACACGCCGGACTCTGGGCCGATTGATTTCCATGATGCCTTCTTTGGCGGTAAATATCGATTTATTTTATCAATTTAATCATTTTCATTATAGGTCGGACTGGCCCTGAATGGCTTGGTGCGTCAATCATACCGGACAAGGAGGGCCAAGCGGAGCGGACCATAAAAGTCAAGGATTTCAACAGTCTGTACCCGTCGAGGTGAGGGAAAAATAATAAAAATTAAAATACATAAAAAATTAAGGAACATGTTCACCAAGTACCCTGTCGGACACCCGAAAGTCATCCAAATGGACAAGGACGTCAACTGGACAAACCCGGAACACATCGTGGACGACGCTGGCGAAAAGATGGAGGGCATCATCAAGTGCTTTGTTGTGCCGCCTCGCCACTGTTTGTACAACATTCCAGTCATTCCGATGCGGCTGAACAACAGGACCCTCTTCCCCCTCTGCCGGAAGTGCTCCGAGTTGTACCCAAAGGGGCGCGTCGACCCCGGGTACAACTGCCCCCACTTTGATGACGCAGAAAGAGGTAACTTTACATATGTCATAAATAATAAAATGTTTGCATTTGCAGGTTTTTCAACAACAATTCCCCACATTGAGCTGGTGGAGGCTCTTTTGGCCGGCTACCGTGTGACCCATGTCTTCAGGGCGTACGTTTGGCCCTTGACCTGCGACTGGAGTGATGGCCTCTTCCTTTCCTACCTCAACAAATTCCTCAAAATAAAATTTGAGGGTAACATTTACATATAAAAAAAATATAAATAAATAATAATAATAATTTCTTCAGCTAGCGGATTCCCATCCAACTGTTCGGAAGAGGGGGCCAGCGCAGAGGAGTGTGAGCGCCGAAGGCAAAATTACATCGACATCCCATGGACGAAGAGCACCGTCCAGCTGGACGTCATCAACATCAAGCCCAACTCCGGACTACGCTACTTGTCCAAGTTGTGCCTCAACTCGCTGTGGGGCCGTTTCGCGCTCCGCAATCGGCTCACCAAGACGGAGATTGTCGACTGTCACGCGGACTTGGCCAAGCTTCTGAACGACGTGAAAATTGACATCAGCAGCATCGACCAGCTGACGGACAAGTTTTGGATGGTCTGCTACAAGGCCAAAGACGAACATGTGGTGGAGCATGACACCAGCAATGTAAGAAGTGAAACGAATTCTCAAATATTTTTCTTCCTTTTTAGGTGGCCATTGCCCTTTGGACAACATCTGCGGCCCGAGTACATCTGCTGAAGTCGCTGCAGATGGTCTTCAAACAACCGGACGGTGTGGATCGGTACGACACTCGGGTCCTATACATGGTAAGAGTCTTGTCTTTTTTTCATAATTTAACCACCCATTTCAGGACACCGACAGCATTTTCTACGAGTTCGAGACAGCGCTTGGCGATCCACTTCCGGGTGGTAATCAGCTTGGTAAGGATTTCTGACAAAATATTTGTCTAATCAAACCACTTTTCAGGTGAACTTGCCGATGAGTACCCCAACCACACCATCGTCGAGTTCATCTGCGCGGGCCCAAAGGCCTACTCCCTTTGGCTGCGAAACAACACAACCGGCCAAGACGAATACAAGATGAAGCTGCGAGGCATCACCCTGGACTCGGACGCCTGTCGCCGCATCAACTACGAAAAGATGAAAGAAATGGTGATTGAGAAGTGGGGCGAACCGGACAACAACATCCGCTTCAAATACCCAACGAAGAACTTCCGCATAACGAAGAAGGGCGACATCTTCACAGTGCCGCTTGTGAAGCAGTTCAACCCGACCGTGAATAAGGGTGTGATCCGGAATCGTGGGCTGAGAGTTGTTCCTTTTGGGTACAGTGACTTTGAATATTGTTGTGAACATAAACCCACATGATAATTGCCCATGTAAAGAATAAAATATTACCATTATGTATTATGTTTTCAACTTCTCATTTATGACCCAATATCTTTCTGGAAATCCTAGAATTCACCAATGGTTCTTTCTTTCATCTCTTGTTCTTTCTTGTATTTCTTCTCAATTCGGTACATTGACATTGTATCTCATCCACTTGTACTTTGCTAATTCCTGGTAATAACAATTTCCTCTTAATTTGGTTCCTAATAATCTTGAGCAAATAGTGTTTGGGTTTGGTTCGACCGGGGCTCTCATCACACCGTGTACACTGATCCCGAATAGTTTGGGTATATACCCTCAAAAGAACCGCTGGATAAGGGTCAAATGCAAATAAAAAAGTACAACCGTACCTTTCTCAATATATTGTTTTTGGGTTTCCGGGTGATAACTGACCGTTTCTCGCCCTGATCTTTGTGTGCTTATTGCTGGCTTGTCCATCCTTCCCCCATAACCCTCGTTCCACCTCCCTCGCTCTGCTTCGCCAATATCGTTTTTGCTTAAGGCCGTGCTCTGCACACCGAATTGTTAATGGCAGCCTGTTGCCATTCACATTGGACCATTGTTATGCGCAAAATCGTTTGAATGGATTAGATGGTTTTATTTTTATGTTTTATTGGATTATTTAATATTTTTTTTAATGTCACATTCAAAAAATTTTGTGTCCCTCTGGGCCTATTGCAGTCATTTATCCTTCGTTTCCCTGCTCCGCCAACTTATTTCCAGCAGCAATGTTTGCCCAATTGCCATTTCTTCCCTTTACAATCGTTGTTCTCTCACCATCATGTCGCCTGTTGGTATCTCCTATATGGTTTGCCAGTTTGTGCATTTAATGGTCGGTCACCCGACCATTTGTTGCCGCTTAATGTTTTTTTCCCCCCCTCTTTTCCTCCTATCACTCTTCTCCCAATCGACTGTTCGCTTAAAAACATCATAAATCACACCGTTCAAACTGTTGGAATAAAATATTGCCAAAAGCAATAGCTCACAACTAGGTGTCCTAAATTAAGTGCGCCCCTCGCCGCTTAAGTTTGTAGAAAACTATTCGCGCCTCTTCCGAATAGTTTTTGTTGGCAAACATCGCCCCAATTGTCTTATACATTTCCCCATGGTCCCAAATGACCGCAAATACTTTTGATATTGTTTAACCCTAACTACATCTTGTATAAGGTTGAACGCACCAAAAGTGTTTAGCGCATTCGATTACGCAACAATTAAGAACCAATAATAATCATTAAATATAGAATCTAACATTACGCGAAATATAAAAGTAACAAATACATAAATATTAGTCCAAGCGCATTTGCGTCGACTACAATTAAAAATTTGATGGTAAAGGTGGCTGATTTTGGGCACTTTTTGAATATCACGCGTTCATTTGGATAGTCATATACTGGAGTTCAAAAGGGGAGTATTTGGATAGTGTTTTTGGGGGTGAGGCAAAAAAGATAATTGAAGATACTTCCATTTTTCAGAGACAATTATAGTTAGCAATAGGACCTTTTAAGAAGAACAATAGGGAGGAGGAAGACTGATTATAGATTGTGCATAAGTCAGTTGGTCCAATTTAA
>JBDPZO010000402.1:0-23055 GCA_039877585.1 Heterodera filipjevi | reverse complement strand
AATAAAATTTTAAGCACTTTTTTCGGTGATTGTTTGTCTTGCCTGTTCAATCTCAAAACAATTACAAAAATAAGAAAAAAAGAATTTTCCTTTCTTAGGGGAGGGAGCAACTACAAAAAAAATTGTTAACATACAAAAATGTACCAATAAAATGCGCAAAACTACACTAACTTTGGGAAACACACGAACAACACGTACTGCCAACAAAAGAGTGCGTCGGTGATGACCGTCCAACGCACAGTCCTTCAAAGTGTCCAAAACAATCGTGCGTGCCAACGCAACCGCACCACGCGGGAGGTTTTGACCCGTTCGCTGAATGCAACATTATAGAAATTAAGTCATTCTCACATTAAACCGAGA
The DNA here is from genome assembly GCA_039877585.1 of Heterodera filipjevi. NCBI lineage: Eukaryota > Metazoa > Nematoda > Chromadorea > Rhabditida > Heteroderidae > Heterodera > Heterodera filipjevi. The sequence continues at coordinate 22,695 of JBDPZO010000402.1, read as the reverse complement.
AAAAAATGTTCACGAACAAATTTTTATTCTACATGATAACCCGTCTTTAAAAAGAGACAGGCCATCCTATCTTTAATTTCAACTTTTATTTTTGTTAATTGGTAAAAAAAACGCACTGTGCGACAAAAGAAGCGGTGACATTGTCAAATATCTAAAGAATAAATTAACAAACTTATCAGAGATGTAATTATGTTTTATATAAAACCGCTTTAATAATGCAAAAAATAAAACATTTTTTCGATAACTGAGTAATATGAAAGCAAAAAAAGAAGAAAGGTTGAACGAGGGAACTCAAATTGGTGGAGGGGGGGGGGGGAGGGAGGAGGGCTTTACCTTTTAGAAACATTAATCAGAGAAACAAAAGGACGACACCCAACTCGTTTCAGCCAATTCGTTTTTTACCCCGACTCGTTTTTTAACCCTGATTTTGCCCGTATTTTTCGTGTGGCGCAGACAGCGTAGTTAGACAGCCTTATACTATAACCGTAAAAAACGATGGGGTAAAAACGAAATATGCTGGAATATTTTAGTTTTTTCTATCCTTTCCTACTAAAAACAAGAGATATTTCAAAAAATTATGGGACGCTTAAAAAACAGGACGCGGTAAAAATCATGCGACCGTAAAAGTCCCATGGGACGCGTATTCTGCACTAGAACCCAAAAAACCCTCAGACCAAAATACAGCAGGTAACACATATGCTGCAAAAGGTTGAGTGTTGGATAAAAAGGTATTACAAATTTGGAATATTTAAAAAAGGTCCTTTTCTTTTCGACCATTGAAGTTCTTACGTTAAAAAATGGACGAGTTATGTATTTTCATTTTATTGTTAAAAATTAAGGCGATTCTCAGCGTTTTTTTCGCGACCGCTGCAAATATTTGCGCGATTCACGGGATTTTTGCGGTCCGCGATAAGGCCAAAATGTGGATTGAAAATGAATAGCAATTACGAGTTCTGATTGTTTCATGTAAATTTTTAATCAAATTAGAGGCTGTTAAAGAACCGGTGCTTAGAGATCAAATGAAAAATTAGCAAATGAGTTCAGCAGCAAAACAAACACAAGCAGATGAGATCAACAAAAGATAGCGTAATCTGCACACATTCAAATGAACACACTCCATCCGATGTACTCGCGGCAAGGTCGCCTCGTCCGTTGCAATTTCAATCAGTCGCGCCACCTGTCCACCGACGCTCATCGCACGCGCACGCCTTTGGGGGTTTGAAGCGAGCGGTTACAATGTGTCCCGCAAGACGCATCTGATAGAGCATTAACACAAAAAATTGAGGCATTTCCCTATTCACTTTAATCATTCCAATGTGTGTTGCTGGCAGTGTCCTGTTGCGATTGTAACCTCGTTCCGCCGTACTAAAAAGAAAATAACTTTTTATGGTTGGGTACAGTGCAATAGAGCCGAGCTATATATATTTTTGGTTGGTTAATAAGAAAAAAGTGGTGACTAAAAAACTTCTGGTGATGAATTGGTGGCATGAAAAAATCAGCCTCGAGAATATTCAGTTCCGGTGGTTTCCAACTAGCGTTTTCACCCTTTTTGACTCGTTTTTTTTCCCGCCGCAATGTTGGACATTTAGACATTTTGTCCCTGCAACCACACCGTCCCCACACCTGTCGGTACTGTGTGTTCCTGGCCTCGTTGTGGTCCCCAGCAGCGGGTCATGCGCAAAGGAGTGGAGCACCGTGCGAAGCATGCGACTCTCAGCACGCATCACCTTTTTGAGCAATTCCATTCCAACCGCGTTTTGCCCCCCTCCCACCCGTACTCGCAAAAAAAAATACAAAGCCGTTTTTCGCATTACTAATAAAGGATTTTTTTTAAGAAATGCAACTCAAAAAAATAATAATGGAAAAAATTGATTTTTAAATTTTGCAATCTTCGTTGTTTGCCAGTCCCCTTCTCCCACATCAATGCCGCGCCGCCTCACCTTTAGCGCCTTTTCACACGATTTTCGGAAAGTGCCCTCCACGCCGGTGGCACCAAATCCGTCGACCATGTTGCGAGTGAGACGGAACGGCACAATCTGTGTGTATCGGTTTTTGTGTGGGGATTTGTTTTTGCAATAATGGCATTTAATTGTAAAGATTAAGCGATTTTCTAAACAATCGTACCTCGGGAACCTTCAGATATTCGCCTTTGTCAAATAGAATGTTGAAGTCCACGTGAATCAAATCTTAACAAAATCTCTCTCTCCTCACTTATTTTGCGGAACAAGATAAAACAAAAAACCGCCGGAAAACTTGAAATTTTCGCAAATAAAAAATAAAATTCTAGAAAAACTTGATTATTTAGTATTTTTTAATGGTAATTTCAATTTCTTTTCCATGAGATCACTGATCGGAAAAATTTCTAGAAATTTTTATTGAAAAACTTTAATACTAGAAGATTTTTAAATTTTTCGCCGGTCTTCGGACGGCGGTGTTTGGACGACGGACCATTCGTTTCAGGCCATTTCGTTTTTTCCCCTATTCGTTTTTTGCGTGTTATAAGCATAAGGACAGTTTTTGATGTTTTTTGTAAAAAATTCACCAATTTTCGGCTGGTTTAATTATTCTACCGCATAGGGTTCGTTTTGCTTACCTCCCGTCTTCACATCCAACAGCATGTTCTCCCCGTGTCGGTCGCCGAGGCCCAACAAAAAGCCGACCATGCTCATCGTGGCAGCTGTCCGCGTGAACGCCAGCCGCGCATTGTACCAGGAACAGGCGTCCAAAAAGGTGGTCCTGAGACATAGGGAAAACAATTTTTCTGCTTTTTGATGACACACATACCTAAGCCATTGTGCCATCGCGAGGGGATGCCGGGCACAGATTTGTTCCCGAAAAGCCTTCGCCCGACCACCGCCGGTAGACTGATCGCCAAGCAAACTGTATTAAGATCCACATCTTTCGGCATTTAAAATGCCATCGCGGTGACTTACCGTTGCAATTCGGTGGGACTGATAAGGGGACCCCTCCTACGCATCACAGCTATTTAAAATTGGTTAAAATTATTTTGAGTAATTAAAAGACATTGCTGACTTTTCAATGCGGTCGCAAATGGTACCAAATTGGACACCCATTGGATAATGCCGCCACCGGACTCCTTCAGTGGGATGATTGAGTAGCAACGGATGTAAAGCTGAAGGCAATTAACCATTATTACAGACTAATTACATTCAAAACTGGTTATTATCGAGGGGGGGGGGGAGGGTGAAACAAAGGCAACAAAACTCGAATTCGGTCCCAGTTCCCGGGACAAACTCGTAATTTTGTTGTACCTGATTCCTTGTATCCGAGTCACGCATGAACAACGTATTGAGCATCTGTAAAAACACAATAATATTTATGTCTCTGTTTTTTTTGAGCAATTAGCTAAATGTTTATATGTTTTTATTTTAATTTATAAAAAATAAATAGTTGTTTTTCTTGGGACGTGAAAATTTAAGCGAATTTGTTAAAAAATTGCCGTACCAATAAATACACTTACCCTATTCACATCCATGAACCGTGCGTCTTTGCACAAGTCGTCGTTCTGTTTGCACAGCAACGGATATGTTCGGCCATCAGTGCCAATGAATGCCATCTTTTTGGGCGCTTCCAACGATTTTAGACACTGGAAAATACAGTATATAGCATATTTCTACACGCGAACCCCCCCCCGCCCAAAAAATATTTTTTCTTACTTTTTTCGCCGACCAAAAAAGAAAATTGTTTCAACCCTTCTACCGAAAAAACCCGACCCGACTGGGCCTATTGTCGTCCGTTCTCTAGTTATCTATTCCGGTTTTCAGTCTAATTTTTTGTTGCAATTGATGAACTCATCAAAATATGTAATTCCCAAGCCATCCATGAAATAGTACAACAACACCATTGTCTTACATCAAAATTCGGGTCGACGCCGTGGATGAACACTTCGCCCCGAATTTGACTGGCCGTAGCGGAGGAGGAACAATGCATGTCCATGCTGTCGTCAATGAATGGCAACAAAATTTGGGGACGCCTTGTCGACGTTGTCGTCGTGGGGGTCGTTGACAATGAACAGGACGATGACTGTTGTTGTTGTTTGCCCAAAAGGGGTGACCGACTGGCGGCGCCACGAGTGCCGATTCCACCGCCACGCATTGTGCCGTTCTCGAAAAAGTCCACAATGTTGGGGAAGAAGCGGGCCATGCTCAGTTCGTTGAGTCGCTGCTGCGCAATTTGGGTCTCCGCAATGCTAAAAATATTGGTAAACACGCAAATTGCATAATTAACATAATTGTTATTTTTAAGAGCCAAATTTGATTAAACCATATGTAGCGCTAAAATTCCTCAAATAAAGTGCCCTCACCAAATGATGGCCGACCATTTTTAACCCGAGTTGTGACTAGGGTTTTTTTTTGGTTAACCGAACCAAACCCAATTATCGGTTTTTCGGTTCGGTTTCAAACCGATAATCTAATTGTGACAATATTGCCTTTTTTCGAGTTTCAGTGCTTCACAATAGAATTTCAGAAAAAAATTTCGCAATCGAGTTCATTCCGAATCTCTAATTGTATTCAAAAGGCCGTATAACTTTTGTACAATCTATTGGATTGCCTGGCCGACAGTATTTTCCAAATTAATTAAAAGTAAATGAATGAATGAATGCCTTACCCAATTAACAAAGTGGCCAAATGGTCGTATTGTTGGATCAGCAAATTGAGGTCAATGGTAGTGGCGTTGTTGCTCCGTGCCTTTTTCTTGGCAAGATCAAAAATTTCCACGCAACGCTTTGAGCGTACGGCGACGCGAGTGGAGCGGGCGATGGACAGTGAAAGCCAAAGACACCGATGGGGGAAATGGACCACCAAGTCGGACAGCATCTCCTGAATATCGTCGAATGACAACAATAAAACATTTGAATGGATTTTCATGATGAATATTGCAAATAATTATACACGCGGCAATTCGATAATATCGTAAAAAACTGGCCGAACCCAACGATACATGAGAAACGACATTCTCTCTCTCTCTCTCTCCTCACATTGGTGCAGTGCACCACAAAAAACCGCCGCCGAAACACCGCCGAGACAAATTCGAAAAAATATTTTAATGTTACATTTTGCTCAAAAATTTTTAGAAATTTTCAAATCAATAAATTCTTAACCCCTGAAATTTTTGCAAAAGCTAAAAAATCCCGAAAAAAAATTCTAAATTAAGAGGCCTTTGCCAACGTTTTATAGAAAATTTTTTTAATTTTAGCCTTTGTTGTATTTCTTGCCTAGAAAATTTGAAAAAAATTTTAGCATTAGGAATTAAAAGAAAAATGTGCCTCGGTAGTGTTTGAACAGCGGTGTTTGTGTGACGATGTTTTGTCCTATTATGTTTTTTATTATATCGTAGAAATTGGATGAATGAATGTAACGATACAAAAATTCTTCCCCCCCTCTCAATGCTACCGGTAGAGATGTGCGGGAAAGCATTTTTACCGAGAAACAGGAAGGGAAATGCACCCGGGAACCGGGACCAGGATACGAAAACAATCCGGGAAATTTCCCGAGTCCGGAATCCCGCACATCCCTAGCTACCGGTGGATTGGTGTCAACTGCCGAGGGTTCGACTCCCATCCAAGATGGGCGCAAATATTATTAGTTTTTGCCCGACCGACCTTCAACAAGGCATAAGTGGCCGCATCCGAGTGGGTGATGCGCGAAATCATTTGCGAGTAGCAGGAGAAAAAGAATGCTTTGTCCAGCCGCTTGAACGCCTCGCGCATCTCCCTGTTCGGGTCGAATGGTTGTGCAGAGGCGGCGGCCGCTGCCGCCGCAGCTTTGCCGCCCCTTTTGTTGGCCGACTGTCGAGCAGTGGTGCCACTTGCAGTAGCCGTGCTGCCAGAGGTGAGTGCCTCGGCTATGGCACATTTGGGTGCCAAGTCCAACCAGACGGAAAGCATCCGGGGAATGGCATGGTTCACATACAGTGGGCCAAACTCAAGCACACTACGGTAAAGTCGAAGCAAAGTGCAAATCATCTGGCTGCTGATCTGAAAGAACAAAATTTAATTATTCAAATTAAAAATGCCAATTTTTATTGGTCCAAAGGGCACACTTCGTTGGCCGACTCGCAGTAGCCGTCGTAGAAAGTGGCGTAACGGTAGTAAAACGACTCGGACAGTTGCCCATACTGTTCCAACCGTTTGTAAGTGTTCAGCAAATCGTCCATTTGTTTGGCGCCGGCACGCTCGTTGAAATCGGCCAACAGCATTTGCGCCTGTTAATAGTTTTACAATAAAGTTAGGGCAATGATGGGTTCTTGTCCGGGTCAGGTTTCAGGGATTCGAAGTTTCTTTTATTTTTCAAAAATTATCTATTTTTTGTTTTGCTTAAGGGTTTATAAAAAATCAAGGATTTTCAGATCACATAATCTGTCATTTTGTCATACTACTAATCTGAAAATTAAATTTCCGAAAAAATTGAATTATTATTTTTTCGAATTCGGTTCAAAGTTGCCTAAACAGCTAGACGTGGTTTCTACCCTTAAAAACTCCAGGGTTTTTTCATGCACTTGGGGGAAAATTGTTTTTCAACATTTTAATCTGTGACAAAAATGGAAGTCTCACAAAATTTAGGGCCGCAGGCCCAAATGGAGTGTTTGTTAAATAATGATAAATATTCTAACAAAAAAATAAAACAAGAACAAAACATATAGTATTATGCCACCACACCACCTCAACAAAAGTGTTCCTGTGCTGTTGTTGTTGCGGTGGGCCAACAGGAGCAACAATGCTGACTTCGTCTTGTTCATCTTCGTCTTCGTCGTGCACAACAATCCTTTTCAGTTTTTTCATTGTCGTAGCATTGCTGCTGTTGGTGCTGCTACTGCTCCCCAAAGTGTTCAACGGTTTGATTGTGTTCAGTTCGGTGCATAGTTCCGCAAAGTTTGTGTGGACAGCCTTTTCCAGCAAATTGATCGCTTGGAATTGTTCGCCCTGAAACGGATAATTCATTAAAAAAGCGATTGAATCGCAAAATATATCGTTTATATTAATATTTTAAGGGTTTTTCGAATTTTTTGAAATTTGCCAGATTTTTATTAAAAATTTGGAGAGGGGTTGGGAATGCCTGTGAGTAGGAATGGGGCACCGTCAGAATAAAAAATCGGATCAAATTTGTCGACCTTTTGAAAAAGGTATTTGGCCTCCTCCATGTCAATCGCAATGTCCTCTTGTGTCCCCGCTGTTTCTTTGGCTTGTTCCGCCATAGTCCCCGCCGGCGTTCGACGGAGTGCCTTCGCCTCGGCAATGTATGTCCACGACCGTTGCAAATAATTGGCCTGCCGGGCCAACTCCGAACACTTGAGCAACAGACGGCATTGGGTGAGCGCAGTGTTTGGCAAATCGATGACATGCAACAGTTCCGCCCGCAGTGAAAGCACACGCTCCGAGCGGCCCGCAAAAGACAGCGAATTGTCAGATTGACGCTAAAATAAAATTTTATAATGAAAAAATTTATTAAAAAACAGATAAAGTAAGTCTATATGGACAAGAAGTCGAAGCAGTATATGGGGTGTGAAAAGCCAAAGAATGGTGGTTTTTATATGGGCGGGCGAAAAGGAACGGAGCGAACTCCGCCAGCGGCGCAGCAACTCCATTTCTTTCTTTCCCTGTTGTTGCTGAAAAAGAAAACTTGGAGGAGAAAGAAAAGAGGAAAAAATAATGGCTAAATAAAAATTGGAGGGGAGGGAGGGTGGGGGGAGGAAAAAATGGCAAATAATGAAAACGAAATGAAAAATGTGAGAGGGAGGGATGGGCAAAGGAAAAATGAAAGATCGTCACCAACGATGGTTGGAAATTTAGAAACACTTTTTCTAGTTCATTTATTCTTAAACTAAACTAAAATTTGAAGGCCGACCGACTGAATTCAATAAAAAAAAACTTTTCCTCTTTGGCCAAAGTTCATTATTTTTCTGACTATCATACAAAGATTGTTAAATTTGGTTGCATACTTTTGAGTAGTGCTAGGAACCGGATTGGGATCCGGACGGATTTTTCCGGATCCCAATCCGGAATCCTGGTTTTTTGGGCATCACCGGATTTTTTATCCGGGAAAATCCCACCGGTAAATTTTTGAAAATGAAAATCCGGTTCCGGATCTTTGAAGAAAGATGTTGAGATTTAGTGGAAAACACCAACAAAATAATGAACTTTTTGAAATGTTGCAAAATTTGTTACCAAAATACACTCAAAGTTTTCAAAAATTCTCCCGGCGGCGCCTATCGGCACCACCGGACGGAACACCATTCGTATGAATTTTGCCAAAATTGTTTGTTTTTTGTGAAATTTGTTTACAAAAATACACTCAAATTTTGTATTTTGAGCATATTTTACGATTCTATATCCATATAAATGCAAGCCCTAATCTCTAATCTAGTCTCTTAATCGGCTATAAGCCCGTCCACCGTTCAACCAAAAAAATTTTCGACACGATTTCCTTTTCTTTCTTTTTCTCTGCTTGCGTTATTTCCTCTCCCCTCTTCGGCATTTGTTTTTGTTTACCGATTTTTTTCGCACCCCTTTTGTTTATTATTCCAAAAAGACGAATTGATGTTCAATGTAAGGAAGGGGCGATACTCGACGGCCTTTTTATTCTTTTTTTAATTTTTTTTTAAGTTTAAGATTCGGATTTTTTTTTGTTCGTGGCTCAACCCCAATCATTAAAAATAATGCTCGGAATTTACTTAAAAGAAAATAATTATTGTGTTAAAATTCGGTTAATATTTTTATATTTACCTATTTACTTTTACACAAAGCTTTTGGTTTCTTCAAAAGATCGGTTCTTAAGAGTAAGTATATCCATTTTTTTCATTGGTGTATTTAAGAATTTAAAAAAACGCAAAAACGGTCGAATATATTTGTTAATCTAAATAATAGCAGCTTTCTAAACCGACCCTCATTTTTTAAATGTTCACATCAAAAAACTGAAGAAAAAGTCAGAGACGCAGAAATGCGATTTTTTTTGGCCATCCTTACATATACTGCAAAACTAATATAGAAGATTACCAAAAATTAGGTACTATAGCGTTAATTGTACTTTCAAAGTAAAATGGCTTCTCGTCCATTGGTCTCTGTTCATAATGAGAAAAATGAGCCAACGGGCAAGCAAATCAAGCTTCCGGCCGTTTTTCGAGCGCCAATCCGACCTGACATTGTGATCTTCATTCATGACCAAATTCGCAAAAACTTGCGACAGGCGTACGCAGTGTCGACAGCTGCCGGTTTTGCAAAAATGCTATAAACCAATAATTTTGTCATATCTTAGGCCACTCACGAAACTTCCGCCGATAGTGGGACACTGGCAACGCCGTCTTGCAATTGCTTCCGCAATTGCCGCTTCTGCGGTGCCCGCATTGGTCCAAGCGCGTGGCCATATGATTGACCAACTCAACGAAATTCCGCTCGTCATTTCTGATAAAATTGAGTCGTTCGCAAAGACCAAGGAAGCAGTTGGCTTTGCAGCGAGCGCATTTGTGGGAAGATGATGAGAAGGTTTTATTACGCATTTTTAAACGGAGATATATTTTCCAACTCATCTTCTTAAAATACTTAAAAATTAAATGCAAAAAAAAAGGAAGAAGTATTTATATTGATCTCCCTATTTTATTCTTTTTTTTTTGTCACTTCTATAGTATAGGGCCCCCGCTTTGAAAACTATTGGGGGACCCTTTTGGTTTTGTGTTTTTAAGACAAGAAATGGGTTTCAAAGGCTTTTGAGTCACTAATATTGAATATTTGCTGGTAATACTAAGGTTTGTCCACCCCCCTTTTTTCAAAAAAAAAATTTTTTTTTAGTTAAGGTCATAGAAAACATGTCTTAAGAGGTTTTGGGGGTCGCTGAACACGAATATGACATCTGTTTTGTCCAATTCCGAACCCCGGACCCGCACTCGAAGAATAAGTCGAAAAATAAAAACTTTTAATTCCGATTTTTTTGTTCGAGTGCGGGTCCGGGGTTCAGATTTAGCCGGAATATATGTCATATTCGTGATCAGCGACCCCGAAAACCCCTTAAGACATGTTTTCTATGACTTTAACTAAAAAAAAATTTTTCTTGAAAAAAGGGGGGGGGGACAAACCTTAGTATTACCCAAACAAGACCAATGAAAATTGCAAAATAAGTCTTGGGCTAAATTTGCCAATCCTTGGTCTTGAGTCACTTTGTTTAGTCTAAAGGGATCTCGGTTAAACACTTTTTCATCATGTTATGGCCTCATTTTTAGGTGCATAATCGAAGCGTTACCGAGCTGGGAAGGGAAAGCGACGCAACCGCCGCTACAAGCACAAGTGGGGCCGCTTATCATTTACAAAAATGACAGTGGCATTGTGCGCGCCTTCCGCGACATCCCTGGCGTCACTCTGCTTTCCGTCAGTCACATTAATTTGTTGAAAATTGCACCCGGTGGCCATTTGGGCCGACTTGTTGTTTGGACAGAGTCCGCCTTCCGCCAGTTGGACCCCATCTTCTGAACATTGGCTCGACCGAGCAGTGTCAAGAAGGGCTTCACTCTGCCTCGTGCCAAGGTGCGTAACTATTTGTTTTTATACATCTTGGTTTGCCATTACCAATTCAAAAATAACCCATAGGAAGAACTTTTAATGTAGAAGTCAAGGTGTGATGGCGAGGGGTATGTGTACGGAATCCAAAAAATATAATTTTCTCCCTTTTCAAAAACAAATACTGGCCATACATGTGCAAGGGGTTGGCCAGCGCGACCCTCGTACGACGTACGATTGGCCGAGGGGGGGTCGGTCAGGACCAATTTTTCGTACGAAGCCCCCCAATTTTCCCCGACGACGCCCTTTTTTTTTTGCTTTCTAAGACCACTTTTTTTGCGGCGCGCTTTTTCAAAAAAAAAAAAAAACTTTGGGGACATGGGATCCGGCGGTGCCGATAGGCGCCACCGAGGAAAATTTTTTAAATTTGACTCAGATTTGCTAATGAATTTTGGTCTAAAATTGAGCTATTCCCCCCCACCCAACGACCCCCTTACGACGAACGAGGGGAAGGGTGCGCGCCAGGCCTCTTACGACGAGGGGGGTGTCCCGGCGCACACCTTGCACATGTATGACACTTGGTCTCAAAATTTTTTTTTGTAATTACTAAAGCATCAATATTTTGAGAATTATTAAAATTTATTTCCTGGAAAAATTTTACAAAAATTTATAGGGAATTCAACATTTAGAAAATTTATTATTGATTTTTTTTTGAGACGCGGGGAGATAAACATTTCCACCTGGAAAAATGAACATTTCTAACGAATTTTAAAGAATAATCGAAAAGTAATTTTTTGTCAAATCTATTAACAAGTCTCACTATAATTGTCACATTATCTGGCAGCTCTTTTCTGCATCACCGGGTTCTCTTTTTTATGGCCTCAAAAAACTCCAACCCCTATTATTTGACCTTTCCAGCTGGCACAGTGTCTGGCGCGAGCTCGTCGCCGTTGGATGCGTTTTTGAAGCCGTTGTTGTGCTGTGCGCTGTCTGACCCATCAAACAACTGTCTGATTCTACTCCAAGTGCTCTACGGACTAAACATGTTTTGGTGGTAAAATTTTCGAAGCCAATGTTTGTGACGACGGGAACAGCGATGAGGATGAGGATCTTACCTCTGATGATGACGACGAGGAAGAAGAGAAAAAGTCTACTGATGAAGACAAGCTGCAGCAAAAGCAACAAAGAAAGAATGACATGTCGCCTCGGTCACACATAGGAAGATCATTGCGCCAAGGTGAACAATATTTGAGGAGGGAATGTCTCAGTTGGAACCAATCCTAAAACAAGAGGATGCTTGAGTTTGGTTTTTTGGTGGTTCGTTCTTGCATATGTAAAGTCAGGCTCTTAACCAAGGGGAGATGAGTAGAGTCGGCCCAAAGTCGGTGATGCGCAGGGTTCGTGAGGTTATTGCTTGATTGCCTAATAATAGACACCTTTCTGGTTACAAAAAAATCATTTAAACCGGTCAACCCACAACGGTGTTTTTCCTGTTTCGCATTTAAGCATGGCAAATTTCACTTTCAAAAAATTAGGACAAAATCGTGCGTATAATAACTGTCAAATTGCCTTTACCTTTTTTTCAAGATGACCAATTCGGACATTGCTCGAATCATTCGCTCGGAAGAAATTGTCAAACTGTTACGACCGACAGCAGCGCAAAAAGTGCGACGGGTGGCCAAAGTGCACGGCAACCCTCTGATCCGAAGAAACCGTCGTTGATGGCCAAGCTGAATCCGTACGCGTCAGTCCTGCGCCGTGCCGCGGCATCAAGGATCAATTGGCTTAGGTGATACCGAAAATTCTTGAATACAATTTATTACAATGTTTTTTAAGGTTTTGTCCTGTTGCGAACAATGAGGCAAACGAAAAGACGACGATGATCTAATTTTTTTTTCATACTAGCGTCTTGTGTTAATACATAAACTAAAAGTCTAATGCCGTTTATTTTTTATAACACATTTGTTATGGATTTTTAAATCCATATCTTACTTTTTTTTTTTTTTGGTTGACATAGTTCGTTTCTTTGTAGCATTTTATGTTTGCACCTATTGCGTGGCACGAATTCAATGACCATGTTCAAAATCTTAGCCAAGCCCGCACTTTGGCCGCACAAAACGGCTTGGTCCCCTACCCTGGTGGAAAGCGTGGGGTCTGTTGGTACTGGAAATGTAACAACGGGGATTGTCCCTACAAAAAGTAATGTTTTTGAATGTTATTCTATTATAAACAACGCTGTTTTTAAAGCCGGCTTGTTCGTGACTTTGGCTTTTTCCGCCTCAGCGAGGCGCATCACCACAACCACCATTAAGGTGAGGTATTCCTAAGTTCCGGGGAATTCTCTGACCAATAAAACCGTTTAATTAGTTGGATAATTAATTTTTATTGCTTTTAATTAATTAACTTTGGACAAATGATTTTGCTTGGCTACAAATATTAGCGTGCTAATACCGTCGGATGCGGCGTCAATTTGCTCACGGGACGCACCATTTTAATTTTCTAATGGCCTTTATTTAATTCTCTGTCTCACTTTTTACGTGGGTAATTTTATTAATGCATTCTTTTAACCGTTTTTTTTACGCTTTTCACTTAAAACCAACTTTCCCAACCAACCTTTCCTTAACAAATAAGTTTTTTTCCCCATTTGAGTGAGGGGTGGGGGCGATCATCTCTGGCCACGCGCTTGGGGTTTGGCCAACTTTATGTGACTTAATTTCACAAATTTGTACCGATGCATCGACAGGCGCTCGAGTCGGATTTGGTGTCCTGTCAACTGCACCAATGGGTGGACTTGATTTTCGGCTACAAACAGCGTGGACCGGAAGCGGTACATTTTTTTTTAGTTTTCCATGGTCTTTTCGAGAGGCGGACGAAGACAAAGAAAAAAGACTATATGAAAAACTGACAATTGCTCAAATGGTTATTTCCAAAATGAAATTTTCCGCGACATACGTTGATTGTGAGTGAGACTCGAAGCAAGTCGTACAACTTCTCCCGCCCCGTCTCCCACTTAAAATTATAAAATTTTTCTTGCCAACCAATTTATAAACAAAATGTCTCTCTTAGAGTCTTAAAGATAATTTTTCTTTGATAACTTCCTTAGTCAAACATTTTTGAGGCCTTAAAATTCCCAAGAGAGTCGTGATTCGCTACCATTCACGTACTCATATTTACGCACTTTGATCATCTTTTGTTTTTTGAGGTATGTGCAACCAACATGTTTTACCATTTGACCTACGAGGAATTCGTCGATTTGTGCTCCATCGAAAACGGTGCGCTGCGCGAAAGCATTCAGCAGCAAATTCTGAACTTTTGCAAAACGCCCGCACAGCTTCTCAACGGACCGCATCCGCCACGCCATTCCGTGATGACAATGGTCGGTCATATCCATTCGGGTGCACTTAAATTCCCTTCCCGCCGTTTCCTTCCTGAATCATTATTTCTCCCAAGATCTATTCCCCTTATTTCATCAATATTAAAATTTTATTTAAAAAATTAATGAAAATTTTGCTGGCGAGACGAGAAAAGCCAAGGAAAAAAAAAATCCTGAAACAAAAAATGTTTTTTTGTAGCTTTTTTAATTCCACGAGGGTGAAACGACCTGCTCCGCATTTTTCATTCATTGTTTGTCACTCACAGAACCCGAACTCCATTTAGTCAGAGTTCATTCATAACTTTCCTTCCTCCCTCACAGAGTCCGATGATGTACCAACCGTATCCGAACCATCTGTGCATGTTGATGAAGTTCATCTCAAACAGTCCCATTGTGAACACTTACCAACAATTGGTCGAGCCAACCGTTGGTATGTCGGTGATGGCAAAAAAGGGAATAACAAGAAATAGTGTACAGTACATTACAGTCTTCCAGGGTACAAAAGTTTATTAATTCTTCAATTTCAGTAACCATTGCGCAAAACTTGGTGTTCTCCGTCAACCGATGGAACCCAAACTTTGTGCAAGCGCAGTCTCAGTCGTCCGCCAACAGCGTTCTGAACGCCGCCTCCTCATCGACGGACAAAACGACACCAACCGGGGCGGATTCGACTTCCGCATCAGCAACAACAACTGGAGCATCGCAGATTTCCACTGCCGAACTGCCCATCACTGTTGACCCTCTGCTTGCGGTCGGCAACCCGTCACAGAAAGTGCCGAAACGGCACCTTGGCGACCAATTGGACCAGCGGCTGACCGTCTTCTGGAGCAACTTCATTTGCACTGTTGACAGCCGCTTCATCATCGTATGCGGTTATCCGGACTACAGCTTCAGACTGATCGAGACGGGAAATGGTGGGTAAAAAGAATAATGAATTCTATTAATATTGGCACATTTCAGCACAAGTTCGGCAAGTGGTCTTTGGCCATGGAAATGTTGTCACCTGTCTGGCACGCTCTGAGACAAGGTCAGTTATGGCCAGAGGGAAATGAGATGAATTACTGAAAGCCTCTGTTGGGTTGGAATCAATGGCCAATTTTTTTCTTTTTTAATATGAAACAATATAGTTGGCATAAATGGGGCCTCAAAAATAGGGATTTTATGCTCGAATATAATTCGTAGCATTTTTCGACTTACAGTTCGCGAGGTGCCCTTGTAAGAGCAATTGAATAATTTTACTTTTATAGAAAATTTTGATGGGCTGATTGGAAATTGTTTTTTCAATCCTTCGTGAGTATATGTGTAAGGATATTCATTTAGCAGTGATCACTTTGTCAGCCAAATATTAACAAACATTAAAATTCCAAATTTATTTGTTATGCCATGCCGTTTAGTCTATTCGCCGGCTGTTACGTCGCCTCGGGCAGTGCCGACTGCACAGTGGTCCTTTGGCACTTTAGCCAGCATTTGGGTTTGCTCGTTGGGGTCTATAATATGCCGGGGGAAGAACCGTCGCCACGTGCCATTTTGACCGGGCACGACTCGGAAATAAGCGGTGAGCAATGCAGGATTTTAGATGGTTTATTGCGGTTACGAGTTCGACTCGCAAATGGTGTCTATGGGTTATTCAAAATGACCAGTTCAGTCCCGCTAGCAATTTTCTCTATGGTTTAGCAATTTGCGTGTCGGCCGAACATGGCATTGTCCTTTCGGGCTCGACCGACGGTGCCTTGTTGATGCATTCCACCCAAGGCGACCTGCTGCGCAGCATCATCTGCTCAAACGTCAACGGAGCGTCTACATTGGCACCAATCAACAATATTCTGTTCAGCAGAGACTGTTACATTGCGGTGAGCACTACAAAACAGTGATTGGCCGAATCACAAAACCGGGGACTCGGAAATTCGGCCAAGTCGAGTCTTGACTCGGGATACAGTGGCCATTTACTATTGTTTTCTGCTGGTTTAATTCTATTATTGCCACTTCCAAAATGCCGATTTGAATGTTCCCATGAAATAAAATCTTAATTTTCGTTTTAAAAACCCAAATTCTAATTCTTTTGACAAAATGGTCATCTGTCCCATTGGAAAATCAAAATGGAATTTCACTCTGAAACCGCCACTAACCTTATCCTTAACAAATGCCATTCTGTTCATTTTCTTGAAGGTGTTCCTTGGCCACGAATCGCTTGCCACCTTTTCGACCAATGGCCAGCCGTTGAAAGAGCATGGATACAAATGCGCCGAGAAGATTCTCTGTGCCATTTTGTCACGTGATTGTGGTATTTAGCGGGCCTATTTAGCGTAGCTTGATCTCCTCTTTTTTGCCCCTTCCCAGAGAAAAAAAAACTTATTGTCTTATTTATTATGGCAGTGTTGGATTGACTTGATCTCCTCTTTTTGCCCCAAGCTTATTGTCATTTGTTTGTCTATGCGCATAAATCAATGTTATTCATTATTGTCTTGCATCTCGCCGCCGAAATCTCGCTGCGATTATTTTAAGGAATTTTCCGAAAAAAGTGAAAAAGTCTTAAATTTTCAAAAAACCTAACCATCCCCCTAGTTTTTCTAAAAACCTAACCCCCTTGTTTTCTGAAAAGGTACCTAATTTTTCGTTGAAAAATCTACCCCTAGGTTTACTCCCACCTAGTTTTTTGAAAAAATAAATAGAAAATTCTTGGTAATAGTAAAGAATGGGAACCGCCCAGTTCGGCGTGGACCCTTTCGGCGCGACTGCCATAACTTTTTTCATTTTCGTCCAAATTAAATAAATTAGGTATTATTTGAAATCACTGGACGAGATCTATCAACTTATTAATTACAAAAAATTTTGAAAATATACAAAAAAAGTTATGGCCAAAAAACTTCAAAAAATGGAATTTTTCTGGGTAATTCGGCGCAACAAGTCATAACTTTTTTATACATAAATAGATTTTTGGCAAGATTAACCAAATTGTATTTAAATTTGCAGACTTAGAAAAAAGGGAAAAAGTTGTCATCGACAGATCGATGACGAGCCTAAAGAATTCCCCGCCCTCACCAAGCCCTAACCGATGAGCCCGCCCATTCCCTCTAGTCAATGAAGATGAATCATTTCTGCTTATTTAAAGATGCTTTTATGCCTTGCAAAGGAACACTTCTCTTCTTCTTGCTTCTCCATTTATATTTAACCAAAGGAAGAATAAATATATATATACTCTCGGAACGTTAGCGTTCTCTTTTCTTATTACATTGATCAATTTCCCTGTTAGACAGAAAGGTTAACTAGGCATTGTTAACAGTTGGTGCAACGGCCTAGATAGGACCGACTTTCGATTCAATTTATTTTGTTTTATGTCTGCTCCATTGAGACGGCAAATCACTCCCGCTTTAAGGCGATTGAGGGAGCGAATTGAGGAAGCCAGGGTAATTGTTGATGATCGGGCAAGAAATGATGATCAGGTCGACGAATTGCGTACAATTTTGGTACACAATAAGCATAAATTGAAATTAATCGATGAAAAATAATGAGCAATGGAGGAACTATATGATTGGGTTAGACGGAGACGTTAGAGTTCAAGAGGAGAGATTGTATGATGAATATAAACAAGAGGAGAGACATCTAACAGATTGGATGGACGATGCAAGAGAAATCATTACTGAAATAGAGATTATTTTGGCAAATGAGTCCGAGGGTTCGGTTGAGGATGTCGAGGCCTCAGTGGAATTAGGCCAAAATCCCAGGGTAAGGGAAGAAGTTCGAAATGGCAGGCAAGAGCAGCAAAATGGTGCAGATATGCCACCAATGTTTTACCCGAAACTCCCTTGGCCCTATTTTTATGGGGAAGTCTTAGAATGGCCAGTGTTTTGGCAAGCATTTGAGACCAGCGTAGATAGAAGACAAATTTCTGATGCCTAAAAAGTAACTTACTTACTTTTGAGTTTGAAAGGGAAAGCCGCCAGGGCAGTTAAAGGTTATCAAACAATTGGGCAGAATTATCTGCCAATTGTTGATGCATTAAAGAGACAATTTGGTAATGATAAAGTCATTAAGGAATCACTACAGAGTGAGTTGATTAATTTGCCCCCGGCAAATGAGGCAGTGGCTTCACTTCGGAGTTGTTTGGAAGACATAGAACGAATTTGCCATCAATTGGACGCGTTGGGTTAATTAGCATCAAGCGATGTTTCCCCTCTCCCAGGGCCGGGTTTGAAAATTTGTAATTTTTCTCCGGTGTGAAAGGGTGTCTAAAAAAACAAAAAAAACATTTACATTTTAACCCTTCCTCATTAATTTCCCATCATAAAAACTCCATGGGTAGAGGTTTGATGCAATTAGCATCTGCTAATTGCACTCCCCCCTTCCCAGCTGTCAAGCTACTGAGGTCCCGTCCTATCCCTCCAAACCTTTAGACTTACTTGTCCATAAGACCTTCCTATAGGTTTAGGCTTCGCCCCTAATTAGCGGACCCCCTCCCCCATCTGTCACAATCAATTAGCATGATTGATTGAACAGCTATTGAGGTCCCGGGGGGGGGGGGAGGGGTTACTACTCATTTAGTAAAAGTAAGTCAATTTTTTCGTTTTCTAAAATTAGTGAAATTTCATCAATTTTGTTCATAATTGACCTAATGTTAATCAAAAGATCAGCAGACGGAGAAGAAGAAACAACAAAATTATTAGTTGCATCCGAAAAAAAAATTAAGCAAAATATAATAATTAATAAAAATTATTTACACGGACCAATTCGGCGTCTTTTCCAATGGCCTAATTTTGGACCTTTTCTCCCAATGTAATTTCAATCCCTTTTTTGTGTAATGTGTCCTTTTGTTTGGTCCTCCTCAACTTTGTGGCACTATTTAAGCGTGTCCTGAGCTAACCCAACCCTCAGTGAACGATCAAATCTTTTACTTTGTCTTTTGGTTTAAATAAACTTTCCCATAAATAACCCCCCCCCCCCCTTTGTTAGAAACCTAGTTGAGTTAAGTGAGTTCAGACACAATAATAATTTTAATCGTTCACTGACCAATTCGGCGTCCATTCTTTGTGAAAACACTTGATGATTGGCCAAATTAACACCACATCCCACGGTGTCACCATCGTCAAATGTTTCATTTCCATCTTTTCTTGATCCGTTAATGTAAAAATCGCCATCGTATTCAAAAGCGTAAGTGCCGGTGCGATTTGCATTTAGCGAAGACATTGCGAAAACCTTTTTTATAATAAAAATTGAAAAAAAATAAATTAATTTTTAATTTTTATCTAATTTTACCAAATTCATTTCCTTTATATTGGACCATTGTGGACCAGAAATTGCGAGCTCATTGTGACAGGTGATAACATCCCAAAAATTAATTTTAACATGATTTTCCGGAAAGACCTAAACTTAACAATTTGGCCAATGTTTAAACACTCTTTTCACACCTTCGTATTGGCAGGGTCAAATTGGAAATTTGGGCCAAAATTCGCTTAAATTTTATCACCAGTCATTTAAAGTAGAATAACAGCAAATCAGAAGAAGAAGAGGGAAGGAACACATGGGCAGTATCTGAAAAATTAATAAAATTATTAAATAAAAAATTATGTTTTTTATTCATTTAATATTTTAAATAATTTATTTTAAATGATTTAATAAATATTTTTTTCTTTTAAATGTTTTTACCCACCCAAACGAAGTCCATTTTTGGTGCAAATGATCCGACGAGTGGTCAAATTAACACCAAACCCGACCAGGGATGCACGAAAATCTCAAAAAAATTCTCGAAACGAAACGAAACGAAAAAGGTAGAGTTAGGCGGGAACGGGATTCCCGCGGGAAAAGACGGGAATCCCGTTCCCGTTTCCCGCTTTTTTGCCAAAACGGGATTTTTTACGGGAACGGGAAAAGTGCGGGATTCCCGCTCGGGAATCCCGTCCCGCTTTTTTTTGAATTCCCGTTCCCGTTCCCGGAAATTTTATTTTACCCAACTCTAGAAAAAGGTCTTTCTCAACGAAACACGAAACGAAAATTTTTTTCCGGACGAAACGAAAACGAAAAATCGAAAAAATATCAATTTTCGACGAAACGAAAACGAAAAAACCGAAAATTTTCACTGTATATTTTTCTATAAATTATACTCAAAAACGAATTTAATCGCAACATTTTTTAATAAATCCGAATTAGCCGTAATAAATTCTGAACTGGCGCTAAAAAGAAACAAAATGGGGTCCCATCAAAATTTTCCAAAATAAGAACTTCAATGGTCAAAAATAAAATTTCGGGGCCAAAAACAAAAATATTATACGCTACCGACGGAAGCCGTCAGTTCGGCGCTCACAATTCGGCGCCATAACAATTCGGCGCCACATGTTCGGCGCCCAACCAAAAATAGAAAAACAGGGTCCACTACAATTCAGTGTTGCCGATTCAGTGTCGCCGATTCAGTGTTGCCGATTCAGTGTCGCCGATTCAGTGTGGGTTCAATTCAGTGTTGGTTCAATTCAGTGTCAAGGAATTTTTATAATTTTAAATTTGAAAAAATTACTAAGAAAAAACTGTTTTTTTCTCATGCCCTTAAGCGGTGCACTACAACTCGGCGCTCTCGACTCAGCGCTCCCAATTCGGCGCCAAGAGAATTTTTTTTTGAAAACCTACCCCCCTACTTTTTAAAAAAAAGAAGTGAAATAAAAAAAAATAAAGAGGTTTTCAACAAAGAAATTATATTGGCGCCGAATCATGAGCGCTGCGTCGAGAGGCCGAGTTGGTGAAAAATCTTTCTCAAAAAATCGACATAAATGAGCAGGATAAAGTTAATTTAAATTTTACGAATTACTTTCATTTATTTTGGTGATAGAAGACGAAATGTAAATGAACATGAAATTCTTCATAAAATTTGATGATTTTGAAGAAAATTAAAAGACCTGGTTTAGATCCTGCCCCGATTTTTTGCAAAAGCACCGACCCGTACTACCATGCATACCAATAAGCGAGCAACAGAGGAAAATTTTTGAGAAATTTTTCTTTTTTACAAAAATCGGTATAATATTTCGAACAATTTTCTGACACTGAATTGAACCCACACTGAATCGGCGACACTGAATTGAACCCACACTGAATCGGCGACACTGAATCGGCAACACTGAATCGGCGACACTGAATCGAGCGGGCCCCAGAAAAACAACCAAAAAATTTTTTGAAAATTTAATGCGCTAAAATTTTTATTTTTGAAAACCCGACCCCGTAGTTTTTTAGAAAACCTAAATCAAAATTTTTTAAAAGTCAACCCAAATTTTTTCTTGAATAACCTCCTAGTTGTTTCTTGAAAGAAATAGAAATTTTTAAAAACTAGGGTTAGATTTTCAAAAAAAAAAACTTGAGATATTCTACGTGAATGGGTGTCCGGTGGTGCCGACAGGCGCCACCGGGGAAATTTTGAAAATTTATAGCCATTTCGCTACTGGAAAATTTTAGAATTAATTTTATGAAATTTATTTATATGCTAAATAGTAGTGATGTTCGAGACCGAAAATTTCCCGAGACTCGAGACTCGAGACCGAGACCGAGACTTGACCCCGAGACTCGAGGCCGAGACCGAGACTTGACCCGAGACTCGATACCGAGACCGAGACTTTTTTTCTAAAATTTTTCTTACGCACTTAAAAAAATTAAAAAAAAAAACTTGAGATATTCTACGTGAATGGGTGTCCGGTGGTGCCGACAGGCGCCACCGGGGAAATTTTGAAAATTTATAGCCATTTCGCTACTGGAAAATTTTAGAATTAATTTTATGAAATTTATTTATATGCTAAATAGACTAAAAATTATCATTTCTTAAGAAACCCTTAAAGAGTAATTGGTAATAAAAAGTTTATTTTTAAAAAAGAATTGAAAACCAAAAAGTCCATTCTTAGTGGTGTAATTTTTTTTCGGTTTTTTCGTCCAAATCTTGGAAAAACGAAAACGAAACCGAAACGAAAAACAGGATTTTTAAAAACCGAAAACGAAATCGAAACGTAAAAACGCCAACGGACGAAAACAAAACCGAAACTCAAAAATGCCGAAAAACCCGAAAACGAAATTTCGTGAATCCCTGAATCCGACCACATCACCATTTGTATACTTTTCTTTTCCTTTTTTTGATGTGCCATTGACCCAAAAAGTGCCATTGCTTTCGTATGCGTAACTGTCCAAATGTTGACCAACACTTTCGTACGATGGCATTGCTTTGGTGTCGAGTCCAATTGAAACGGAACTAAAAAATATATATCAAAAAATATTATTTTAAATTGATTTTTTACTTTTTCACATTTTCGACTTTCATTTCGAAGTAAAAAATTCCAAATTCACTGTTTGGAATGGCACTTTTTGCGAACACAGAACTGTAGCCTGAAGAAAACATAATTTTATTTAAAATAAAAATTTAAGAAAAATTAATTTAAAAATATTTACCATGTCCATTTCCTATATAATGGACCATCAAACAATCGTTGCCCAAAATTTTGAGATTGCTGTGACAACCATTTGCATCCCAACAATTTGGCAGCGCAATTGAAAATTTTTGACATTTTTTTTAATAAAATAGTTTACCCTAATTAACACACCGTTTCCAAATCTGTCCTTCAAAATGCCAATATGCTACAAACAGTTGATTTTGTTGAATAAAAATGATTTTAAAGCTTTGAAATCTCGTTTTAAAAGTGTCCTTATTTTTGACCCCAATCCTTAGAGAAAAGAATAAGTCGGGGTAACACATATAAAGTTAGAAAATGTTTCTAGGAAATCTATCCCGTATTTTCGCCAATAATCGCAGTCGAGGACCGGAGCCGCATTAGACCGGTTTCTTTCACCTTATTTTTTAAGT
>JBDPZO010000401.1:0-11024 GCA_039877585.1 Heterodera filipjevi | reverse complement strand
ATTTTGTCGTTTTTTGGCCGAGACGGGATTTTGTCGTTTTTTGGCTTAGACGGGATTTTGTCGGGACGGGATTTTGTGACGGGATTTTGTCGTTTTTTGGCTTAGACGGGATTTTGTCGGGACGGGATTTTGTCGGGACGGGATTTTGTCCGCGCGCCGCCGGGCTTTGAAATGAGACATTAAATTTTTGATTTGAAAAAGGAAGAATAGGCTGCCGATAGGCGCCGCCGTGAAAAAATTCAAAATTTGAGTGTTTTGGTAGCAATCTTGATAAAAAAAGACCAATTTTTGGGGTTGGTTTTTTAATTACTTTTGAGAAAATCTGCGCGAATGGGGTCCGGTGGTGCCGACAGGCGCCGCCGGGAAAAATTTTGAAAAATACTAAGAAATCGCTTCAAAAATTATAAAAAAGTATTGTTTTCTTCTTTTTTTTTACCTCACAGTAAGAAAAAAGGACAAAATATGAGCAGTAGGCTGAAAAAAGGACTTTTTGATTTAAAAGATTCGACCCTCCAAAAAAAGACATATCCGACCCCTGCTTTAAAAGGACCATTTTTGAGAATCTTTTTTCAAAAAAAAAACCAAAAAGCATGAGAAATGGGACTCGCAGAAGTGATGATTTTGTAATCACTTTGATAATTTTGCCCAAAAAACCAAATTAAAGATTTAGAAAAAAAAAATAAATGAGGAAAACATTTCTGAAGAACCCAAATTTTCGGTCTGGGTCATTTTGGCGTGGCCATTTTGGCGTCGTTGGATATCTTTTCTCAGCGATGGTTTTTTGGTTCACGAAAAAAAATAATGCAACCGGTAACACCCACCGTCCCCCGGGACAAAGACCGGATTTGCAAAAAAAAAAAAAAATACAGTACCCGGTGAAAAATGCGGGAAAAATTTGCGCGAAACCGCCCCGGATAAGTACCGGACACGTGTTTTCACGCACCCGGTTAAGTACCGGACAGGTGTGAAAACACGTGTTTTCACACCTCGGATAAGTACCGGACACGTGTTTTCACACCTCGGATAAGTACCCGACAGGTGTGAAAACACGGGTTTTCACACCTCGGATAAAGCTCGGGATACGACCGGTACTAACACTTACGCCTACGCTTGAGTACGCAACAGTTATTTGGAATCCAAAAACTAAATCCCTTTCGGACAAATCGAACGCGTACAAAAACTTTTCACGCGATGGGCTTTAATTAAATGCCGACTGCCTAAATCACCATATGAAATCGTTTAAAACATTTAATTTGGATACTCTATCATTCCGTCGTAATCTCATTGATCTTTGTGCCTTCCATAAGATTTGCCATTGTCATACCCACATCGATCCCAAAACACTCATCCCTTTCACCTCACGTCCTAGTCGCAGACATTCTTACAAATCTATAAAAAAGAAAAAGCCCAATCAATTGTAACCTATTCTTAAATCGTATCACAAATGCATGGAATTGTCTTCCTTCTGACATTGTCCTAAATCCTCCCCACATCTTTTCAAATTAAAACTTCTGTCACACCTAAAGACCTGATCTCTCCTGTTTTCCTTCTTACTCTTTGACACATTATTATTAAATTTACTCTCTATCTTCTTTTCACGCCGCTCTTATACTGTCTATCATGTTAGTGATTTGCTTTTGCATTTCCTTTGATGGTTGAATAAATAAATAAATAAATAAATAAATAATTGCTTTTGTTCAAAAAAAAACCTATTAATTATTGATATATCATTTCTAATGTGTGACAAATGCTTTTTTTCGTTTATGGTAATGGCAATAGTGGTAATGGCATACTGTCGCTCGGTAATTATCAATTTCTGATTTTCCTAAAAGTGAACGGTAATTTCTAAACCCAAATAGGTAATTGGCAAAAAATTGATAACATAAAATTCCTATTTAACTTATACATGCAGAAAAAAAAACAAAACGAAATGGCCGGCGAAACACAGCTGACGAAACACAGCCGACATAGCTAAGCCGGAAAAAATGAAATAATTTTATATTTTCAAACAAAAGATTTTTAAATAATGCCAAAAGGCGATAAATTCTAAAATTCTTTATCCATCAAATGGCATTGATTCATCGTAAGGCTAAATTTGGAAAAATGGGGAATTAAATGATATCCATTCATTTTGTTCTTGTACCCCATGAAGATGAACCAGTACCACATGTTGAACACAATGAAACAGACCGGGAAAATGACCATTGAATATTGGTCATTTCTTTGCCGTTGCATCAGGGCATTTCCAACAAACCAAATTTTGTGAACATTTGTGCCTTAATTGGTCATTTTTTCACTAAATTACGGGTCAGGTCGTTTCGGCACAGGCAAATTAGCGCCGCTAACTTTGAGAAGCCATAACTTTTTTTCTAAGTCTGTCAATTTAACATAATAGGTACCAACAGAAAGCTCTATATGTGCTGCATTAATCTTGCCAAAAGTCAAAAAAATTCATCCACGCATAAAAGTTATGACCTGTTACGCCGAACCGTTTCGAAAAATTCAAATTTTTTGAGGTTTTTTGGCCATAACCTTTTTTATTTCTAAATTTTTTGAAATTAGCTTACGGATATATCGCCTCAAGCGCTTTCGAATAATACTAATTTGTTAAATTTGGACGAAAATTAAAAAGGTTATTGCAAGTTCGCGGAACCGGTCCACGCCAAAAAGGACGGTTCCCCTAAATTACCACTAATTGACTAATTAATTAATTACGTCATTTGATGGCTAATTTTGTTGCTGACCAAATAACCGACAATGGCAAGTCTTAAATAAATAAAAAATAATAATATAAGCAAATTTGGTTGTTTTTTTACCCACTCAATCAATGAAGAAAAAATAAAACCCATGGCCATCAGAATCATCACATCAATGGCCTTAATGTCACTGGTTTTTGGCAAATCGGCCACAACAGAGCCAATTGGTAAGTCAATGAGAGGAGGGAATTGACCTGAAGTGAAAAGGGAATTTTGGGGGCTAAATTTAAACATAATCCTTTAATTTTGGGCACCGCCAACTCGGCGCGGACCAACTCGGCGCCGAGCAACAGGACTTATTTCCAAATTTTTCATTTTTATAAACTATCGTTCGCTTGATAGCTTCATTTGTTCTCTATTAGCCTGCATAAAAACTTTTTTCAGTCATAAAAAATTGGAAATTCAACAGGCTAATAGAACTTTTTGATAAGCCTTCGTACACAATAGAATTTATAATTGGCGCTTTAAAAAAAAGTGGCGCTATGTTGGGCCGGTGCCGAGCTGAATCGGACCCATATTTTACAATTGGGTCAAAGTAATGAACAAAATTTTACAAGAATTCTTCTTGGTAAGGAAACGAACTGCATGGAAATGATCCCGATCCGTAATTTTTAGACGCGCTGACAAAAAGCTTCGACGAAGCCAAATTTGAACAAAATGTCGACACAACACAATTTTGTCTCAACAAATTGCCAATGAAAATTCCTAGAATTTTTTTTTGAAAACTAAGTCGGGACTTTATTGGGCAGAGATTTTCGGTTTAAATAAGCTGTGTCGAATTTTTGTGGGCACCCAATTTTAAAGGCCCTAAATTAACCGTGTAAACTGTGTTTTAAATAAATTAAACAATTTGTTATTTACAATTGACTTTTTACCCCGATCATTGTCCTTGACGGAATGTTGTCCTTGCCAAGATAGAATGAAATCCAACTCATACAAACAGAAATGTAAGTTGGAATGTACACCTAAAACAATAACATATTTAAATTACAATAATAAGCCAAACTAAAAGTGCCAAACTTGCAATATGTAAAAGCCGTAGAGGCGTTGAAAAGTGAATGTTGCCACCAATTCATTCCAAACCCCCGGGGGATACAGCTAAAAATATTATATAAACAAATAAGAGGCCTAAGCCTAATAATCATCAGCCGACAACTGTTGAATTTCTTAAATCCGCGATTTTTACCAATTTTCCAACAAAAATTTGTCATAATTTTTCAAAAGCAACAACATTGTAACAGTCTTGATTAGGGCTGCGAAAAATATGGAGTAAAAATCGCGAAATATGGCCATAAAATATGGATTAAAAATCGCAAAATATGGACAAAAATATGGGAAAATGCCAAAATATGGGAAAATATGGACCAAAATATGGACATAAAATTTTATCAAATAGTGCAATTTTTTCAAAAAAATTTAGCGTTGTTTATAATTGCAAATGAGATATATATTTCCAAATTTTGGAGTGAAAACGCATTCGATATCAATTTTTTGATCAGAAATATAGAAAACAAAATTAGAAAAAATTTTAGAAAAAACTTGAATTTTCTTTATTTTTGAGGGCATTTTTTGATAATTTTCAAGAATTTTTTTTTTCGTTTTTATTGCATTTTTCTCATGAATATGGACATAAAATATGGGCAAAATGCCAAAATATGGACCAAATATGGAATATGGACATAAATCGCGAAATATGGAAAAATATGGAAAATATGGATTTAAAAAACCATCCTAGAAGCTTCAAACCAAGCTAAAAACACGTTTTTCATGCGTTTCAGACCGTTCCGAGTTCAGGAAAAAATATGGATTTCCATATAATTCGCAGCCCTAGTCTTGATATAGTACTATAGCCCTTGGCTAGGCTCTATGCGAAATTTTAAAAAGTTTGATCTTGTTTTAAAAAAGTTTTGGTCTAAAATCTAATAAAACAGGAACTATGGGATGATCGAAGATGCTTAATTTTGTTGCTTTTGAGAAAAGTCAAGTCAACATTTTTGTCGGAAATCTGTAAAATGGTAGATTTATGAAACGCCTATGATGGCAAAACTTAAAAAACGACTTAGTACTAGAGACCGGACAAAACAATTAATTGATAAAAAAAATCAATTAATTGGAGCAATAAATTCATCAATTAATTGGTTGATGAAAATTGTCAATAATCAAAAAATGGAAATTTCAATAAAATGAGCAATTAATTGATCAATTAATTGGTTGATCCAGGTTTCCGATCTCTACTTAGTACCCTTCTTTATGATCCGGATCCCGAAAAACAGGGTTTATTCACGAAATCTGTCCGAATTCAATTCCCGTATTTTCAAAATTCCCGACTTTAAGAAAGTGCTTAATTTTTTCAATAGTTCAGAGAGACTATTTTTGATCTGATGAAAGCAGAAAAAAAAATTTCAAATAAATGATCTGACTAAATCAATTTATTACACGCTTAACGCTTGAAGCTTTGTGATCAACAAGCACATAGTCTGGAAGTGTGATGTTCTCTTTGAGCAATACAATTGGTGTCATTGTCCATTCCATTTGCACTGCGTCCTTTTAATAAATGGGAAAAATTATTAAAATATTATTTAATTAAAATAATAATAATATATAATTTACATAATTATGATTAAATGATTCGTAGAAGAGCATGCATCTGAAAAAGCCAACATTTGGAAGAAATGTTTTATGGTAATTGCCTTTGCTGGTCAATAGGAAAACGGTTGAATGTGTTGGCACAAGGACCAGTCAATTTAATCCTTAAAACTTTTTTTAAAGTATCATAACTGGTACCCAATCATCGGCACTTCGACTATTGATTTTTCAGATCAATCATTTAAACAAACTTGACACAATTCAAAAGCACTTATAAGCGTCGAGTCCGGAACAGGACCGAACACTGTCAGGGTTTTTCCGGGATGCTTTCTTAATCCTACTGTATCCGCCGAACCTTTGTATTTCCATTGATCAACGGATCAGTGGGGGTCCAAAAAACAGGGGTTTTAATCCGAAAATCCTGGTGTTTTTTTTACTTACTTTTTGGTAGGTAAAATGCAACAAAGACACCTAAAGATTTTAATTGATGCCCCCAGCTATGCTCAAATTTGCTGACCAAGTTATAGGCTTTTTAAAACAGGGGTCGCATTTGTCCTTCTTTATAAGGATTGTAATTATTTGAGTATAGGATCCTTATTTTGTCTTTATTTCCTACTCTGATTTGTGAGGTAAAAAATTGTAGTAAAATGACTATTTTTTTAATTTTTTGAAGCGATTTCGTTATTATTTTCAAAAATTTTCCCGGTGGCGCCTAGCGGCACCACCTGCTGACCCCCATTCATATAATATTTTTTCAAATTTATCTCAAAAAGCATAAAAAATTTGGGTCATTTTTTGTTCAAAATCAATTAAAAATACACCAAAATTAAAAAAAATTTCCCCGGCAGCGCCTGTCGGCAACGCCGACTCTTCCTTTTTCGAAATTAAAAATGAAAAGTCTTATTTCAAAGCCTAACAGCAAAAAAAATACTGCCGTAGGAAATAAATATGCTGCAAACTGTTGATTTTTTAAATAGAATTGTCCTTATTTTTGGCCCCAAATCCTAATTTTTGACCAGCGATGTCCTTATTTTGGAAATTTTTCGATGCGACCCCTGTTTTAAAAGGGGGTGGTTGCACCCAATTAAAGCGGACCCCATTTTATAAAATAATAAAATAAATAATAAATAAAAAATAAATAAAGGCAAACAGCACCGGTAATTATGCCAGACGGAACCATTATCGTAACTTAATTTTTTATTAAATAGTTTAAACAAAAAACTAATTCACAACAAACAAAAAAAACATACAGTTGTAAAAAAATGTTGCCGAAGGGGCTTTTGTGAACAAAGGCATCCTAAAGAAGTGTATTACTGTAGTATTTAAAAAGGAATATGGTACGCAATTGTGATTTTGGTAATCAAACAATAGTTACAGTAGCGCTACCTTGCTGTTCACAAAACATCCCAATGGGTTCCAAATTTGTGGCAACACCCGCGGACCGTCCACCGAAATATTTCTAAAATAAATTTACCGCATTTCCTAAAAAACGTCTACCCCCCCCCACCCCGTAAAGGGGTTAAAAAAAACCCTGGAGTTGTTTTTTAAATCCGCCATTTTTAAATAAAAACTTTGACAAAAAATACCAGTTTAACAAAATTCTGGGTATTGTAAGATAGCCCTTGAATTGGCTCTGTATAATTTTAAAAAACGCAGTTAGATTTTTGAAAAAATATGACCAAAAATGAATTTTTTGGTCTACAATTTTTAGAAAAATGAATTTCATCAAGCTTGTAGAGCCAATTAAGCACGACAATAAGATACCAGCATTGTTTAATTTGGCTGCTTTTAGAAAATAATGACAATTTTTTTTGTCGGAAAATCTCTATTAAAATGGCGGAATTTATGAAAAGTCCCAGCACCAATTAAACATTAAAATTGGTTGGAAATTCACTTTTTGCATGGATTCAAATGGGCAAAGGCAAGCAATGGGTCGGTCCATATTTCGGTCACATAAATGTCCAGTTCAAACTCGCTGGTGATTTCAATGATTTTGGACACTTCCTGGACCCAAATCTGTTCAAATTTTGGAGTCATTTAAAAAAAATTTAATTCAAATAAATTAAGAAAATATTATTTCAATATTTTTCACTATTTTTTCAATATTTTTCTCTTAAAAGCACACTTTTTTTAGCACATAATTATTTTGAGGTTTCGGCACATAACACATATCGCCACATATTTGGGGGTTTTGGCACATATTTTTTTGCAACCAAAATCATTTAATGAAAATGCATTAAAAAAATTTTCGTCGGTGCATAACGTCATTAAGACATGAAATTGATTTTATTTCCTTTTTTATAATTTCGTATAGTATATTTCGTGCCAGGTGTTTTCGACAGTAAATTCTATTAAGGTAAATAATATTGATTACATATTTTTCGTGAATTTAAAGGATTGGTAATTCTATTTGGAACACCTAATTAAATGAAACAAAGCTATTAAGTCCTTCCAGAAGGTTTGTGGCAAACCCGACTTGCTGAATTCCAAATCGATCCGTGAATGGAATAAGGGGCCGTAAGAAAAAAGAAAGTGTAAAAAAATTATTAATTAATTTAAACTTTTTTTAAGAAATTTTTTAAAAACTTCGATAAAATCATGAAAATACTAATAAAATCAATTAAAACCAAACCAATAAAAAAAAATATTTAACTAAAAAAACGTTCCTTTTAAAAAAAACATTTTTGAATATCGGACGGCATCCTATTCGTACTGGTGGATTCGTACTGCCCCGAAGTGTACTTTGTAGCAGAATTCGAACTTCCATAATTAATTATAGCTTGTACGTATCCTTTTCGCTTTTAAATTATCAATGATATATCATATAGAACTAATTTTTTTTTTAAAAACAACATTTTACTGTCGAAAACTAACAGCACCGTATATTTTGTTCATGGCTTAAATTTTTCCGGTTCATTGTTTGTTGACCCGAAAACTTGACATTGACACGAAAAATTAAATTTTACTATTAATTTAGGGTTTTGAAAACCCGTATTTTACTTACTTCCACCTCTACGCGCACATTGCCACCGCCGGGTATGCGAAATTTATCGTAGTCTCTCAGTAAAGTGGCCAAAATAAAATTCTCATCTGAGCAATTTTGTTTGGCCAAATGAGCACCAGACAATTGGGTCTGTCGCTTGGGGCGCCATTGAAGATCATCCAGGTGTTCATCACTTGAAAAAATTAAAAAGGAAATATACTATATGAAACAGGACAAAACTCAGCCGCCGGAACTCAGCCGAGACCAGGAAAAAAAAACCCGGACTTTTGCAGAATTGCTAAGTTTTAAAAAATTTATAGAAATATTTTTTAAAAATTTTTGAAAAATTTCTGAAATTTTAAAAAAAATCTTGAATTATTTTTTTAGAATTTTTTGAGTTTTTGCGGAATTTTCCGGCTGAGTTTCGGTCGGCTGAATTTCGGGCGGCTGTTTCTGCGGCGGAGTTTTGGGGTATACAGTTATTTTCAGGTTCTATTTTGTTCGAACCCAGGTTCAGGGTTAGACATCTCTATCAAAATGTAGATAATAATATTTGTATTATTTATCTTCACCTTAAATTCATCGGAATGCCGTATTTGCTCACGTAATTATGTGCCACACCCACTCCCAATCCCTCGTAGTAGCCAAACGAATTGGCAAGACCAATTGACAATGATTGGTGCAAATGAACGCCGCGGAACAATAACATCAAAACAGGCATTTGGCCATTCATTAAAATTTTGGCGTGCTCTGTTTATTGTTGGCCTAAGGGCTTGGCTGGGCCACCCACGTTTCGGCGCCCACGTTTCGGCGTCGGCGCCCATGTTTCGGCGCCCACGTTTCGGCGCCGAACACGTTTCGGCGCCCACGTTTCGGCGCCAAGCCAAAAAAGCAAAAACAAAATAAAGCTATGAAAAAAATTTTTTCGTTTTAAAATAGGGACCCCTAAACCCGGCAGGGGTCACTTTAGTCGGGCCGTTTTTGCTAGTCGGGCCATTTTATGTCGGAGGGGTCATTTCGTACAAAAAAGTACGGACATTAAATTTTTTTTGAAAACCCCAACCCTGTTGGTAAAATTGAACCCCTTAGTTTTTTTTTAATGCTCAACTATATACTTTTGAAAAAAACCCTAGTTTTTTTAAAAAACTAACCCCCAGCCTTTTTGAAACATAAACCTAAATTATTCTTTTTAAGCGAACCATAACCTGAAAACCTAGCCCTAATTTTTAAAAAATTTTCTTTTGCAATAAAAAAATTTGGTCAATTTAAGAAACCAGGGGCTATTTTTCAAAGAACCGGGGGGTTAGTTTTTCATAAAACTAGGGGTTAAGTTTTCAAAAAACTAGGGTTAAGTTTTCAAAAAGTTGGATAGGTTTTTTTTCTATTTTGGCCTTGGCGCCGAAACGTGGCGCCGAAACGTGGGCGCCGAAACGTGAGCGCCGAAACGTGTCCGGCGCCGAAACGTGGCGCCGAAAGTGGGCGCCGAAAACGTGAAGCGCCGAAACAACATGGACCCCCTGGCTTGGTTAGTGATGCTCGAGACCGAAAATTTCCCGAGACACGAGACCGAGACTCGAGACCGAGACTTGACCTCGAGACTCGTACCGAGACCGAGACCAGAAAAAACCCGAGACTTTTTTTCCAAAAACTTTCTTACTCACTTAAAAAAAAATACTAAAGTTATATAGCGTCTGCCGTGAATAATTATCATAATTTGTAGCTTTTGAAGAGGACAGGTCAAGATGATATTTATTGAAATGAGAATTAGACCTAAATTTTCAAATTTGCCTCAGTGATCGGCACCTCCGACTCCCGCTCTATTGTTTAAATTGAGCTTTTTATTGAATTTTCTTGCTCTCGAATAATTTTTTTAAATGATTTTGCCAGGGCCTTTGAAAATTTCATCTGTCAGCCTGAAGTTAATTGTAGTTTTCATTAAAAAAAATAAATAGGAAATAAATATTCGCATTCAAAAAATAAATTTTTGAGTTACCCGGCGTGCCGATAGGCGCCGCCGGGAAAATTTTTGAAAATTGGAGGTGATTAACACGGCCAGCACGTTTCGGCCCCCACGTTCGGCCCCGACTCGTTTAGGACTTTGTAACTTTTTTCAAGTCAACCAAATTTCACAAATTTGGTATCATTCTAAAGCTTTAAGTGTTTAGAAGGTATGCATAAGCTATGCTAATCGATTGACCAACTTAAAAAAAGTTACAAATGAAAAACACTAAAAAGTCAGAATTTTGGTATTTTGGTTCATACATTTTCCTTGTAACTCGACTATTCTTAAGACTTTAGAAGTCTATAGAGTCATGAAGAGTAAATTGTTGCATTGGTTGCAATGAAAAAGTGATACTTAAATGTTGCGGGGCCGAAACGTGGGGGCCGAAACGACCCGACCCGAGTTAACAACACTTTTGAGCATAAAAGTTAAATGAAAATTTCGACTCCCCACGAAATGTCGATCCACGAAATGTCGCTCCACGAAATGTCGACTCCACGAAATGTCGATTCCACGACATGTCGACTAAGCCAGAAATCCACGAAATGTCGACTAAGAAAAAATCCACGAATGTCGACTCAGTCAAATTCCAACGAAATGTCCGACTCGACTTTTTGTCGATCACCCAAAATATTCAAACGTCAACTCCCTTTTTTTCGACGCATTAGACATCTATTCGAACATCGAACCTTCGGGG
>JBDPZO010000041.1:38726-72518 GCA_039877585.1 Heterodera filipjevi | reverse complement strand
TTGGTAAAGCAACGATGGAATTGGCCAAACTGGTGGCACCAAGAAATTATTGAAAAAGTGCCTACTTAGCAAAGAATATCTAATTAATGCTACTTTATTTACTAATTGTTCGATTTGAAAGTGAGACCTTAAGTGCAAGTTTGCACTGTCAGTGAGACGAAAATTGACCATAAAATAAACATTGTTAATTGGTATCTGGATTTGATAACGTGCCTAAAATGGTCCTTATTGAGCATTTTTCCACCTTTAGCGACCGTTGCTTCGAGTTTCTCAAGCATCTTGACTGTCAAGGGGTAGTTCCCATAATCTCCAATATGATACAATTGATGAGGACGAAATCTGCGTTGGCTTTAGGAAGCCGCTCATCCACACTTTCAACAAGAACCAATCGGTCTTTGATTTGTTGACAATTTTTTAAAAGAACCAAATATTTTATAAAATGGTCCTCGAACTCAAAACCTTTCACCAAACGTATTTCAATGTTTGTAATAATGATGAAAATTTCAAAAAGTCTCGAAGAACAAAATTGGCCAGATTCAATTCGTAAGATCCATTTACAAATAGTTTAAAAATGGAAGGTTTTAAAAAATAAAAATAAAATGTTGTCTATTTATTTTTTTTTACTACCAGACATGTGTTTCCAATGGTGTTTAGGTCGCTGATCACGGATATGATATTTCTTGGCCAATTTTGAAAATCAAAAAAAAATCAAAAGACTTCCCCCCCTTGGTTTTTCAGAACCACCACATTTTAAATTCACTCCTTCAATGGGCGGCTATGCATAATTCTTTTGGATGATTATTATACATTTCTCCACCCATCTCCTCTTCATCCACTATTTGAACCCTCGGCCTTATGTATGTATGACTTTCACTTTTTTTTAAATTTTATTTTGGCACAATGCCAACCATGGGAGGGTGCTGCAAAAATTTGGCCTACGTGTAAATGCCAACTCATCCTTTACGCAGCATCTCGTCACACTCTCTATGTCTGGCGTTAACCCCTTCTACGTCTCTCTACTCGCCTGATCACCCCTATCCGATGCCCTCCCTCCTCCTTCCCCC
Source organism: Heterodera filipjevi (assembly GCA_039877585.1). Taxonomy (NCBI): domain Eukaryota; kingdom Metazoa; phylum Nematoda; class Chromadorea; order Rhabditida; family Heteroderidae; genus Heterodera; species Heterodera filipjevi. Next base: position 71,454 of record JBDPZO010000041.1, on the reverse strand, counting down.
CCCCCTACCACCCACCTCCACTTTCATCATTCTAATTCTCTCCTTACCCTCCCTCTTCCCCCCTTTACCATTTGTTTCTTGCTATAAAGCAGGGTTCCCATCTGCCGAGATCTGTTTCAAAGACAGCCAACGCGATTTCAAAGTACATAAAGGGGAAAATTTGTGAATCAAGTACACCCAAAATTTCATTTGCACTAAAAATTCGTAATTTATTGATTTTCACCAAGCGGGGGGGGGGGGCGGAGGCGGTGCGATAGGCGCCGCGGGAAACTTTTGAAAATTCGGGTGTATTTTTGTAACAGATTTTGCACAAAAAATAGTTTGAATTTGAGAAAATCTAAGATAAGGGGTTTTGAAAATTTGGGGCTGCTTGCAAATGGATTTTGGCGTAAAAATGAACATTTTTTACATTTTGGGCAAAAAAGCCGTTTTCAAAGTACATCTTTTTCAAATTTTCAAAGCATGAAGCCGAAAATAAAGTACGTACTTTGAAATAATCTCCTCACTCGCTCTACCTAGGGCTGTGCGAGCCGTTTTTAGATACTTTTTCATTTTTGTATAATTTTCTTAGGAAATTTCGGCAATGATAAATGGCAAAAAAATGAGGAAAAATGGTTTTGAGGCCCAGATTCAAAACCGAACAAATTTATACACCATTAGCGGGCCGCTCCGCGACTTTTGAACAAAGTCAGTGAATTTCATTAAAATGCTAAATGTTTGTGTTATTAACAGAATTTTCATATTTGAAATGTTTAAGTTGTGTATTGGTTCGTTTTTTCGGCAGTGGATAATTGCGTCCCAGTGGTTTTGGACATTTCAATCCGGGTCTGTAAATCTTCAATGAATGGTTTAAAATTTTAATGAAAATCCAAGTTCTATTTTAATTCGAAATTTCGTCAAAACCGAAAATACCAATTAGAAAATCCGAAGTCCTATTTTAATTCAGAATTTCGTCAACCCAAAAGATACAAAATGGAAAATTTGACCAAATGGAAAATTTGAATATACGGCAATTCCCTGCAAAATTTTGAGAAAATATTTAAATCGGAAAAAGAAAAGCGAACAAAATGGGAAGAAAACTAAAGAAATTTGATGAAAAACTGAAGAAAATGTTCCAAAAAGCGGAACAAAATGGAAGGAAGAAGAAGCCAAACTAAAAAAAAAAATAGAAGAGAAAATGGAAGAAAAGGAAAGGACAAATGCTCTAATGGAGGAATTGAGAATGGAAAATGCCCGTCACAATGACAAATTTGGACATTTTCGATTCGCCATTTTATGGCACGATTACCAATTGTTTTTGATACTGGGCCAATTATAGAGCTCCGCCAAATAGCCTATTTTTCGAAACGGGTAGTTCCGTCTGAGCCTACTTTAGAATCTCATAACTTTTTTCTAACTTGATCAAATTTAAAATTTGAAAACTTCGAAAGCTCTTCAAGAGCTCTATTTGTCCCGAAATATAAAAAATTATATCACAGCAAAAAGCAATCAATAAAAATTCCTCAAAAACGGACTTTTTCGCAATTTTCGAATTGTTACTTTTTTGTCTGTTGATAATTGCTTATGAATATCTTCTAAACATATGCTTTCGAAGATAAAAAATTTCAATTTTGTCATGTTTGATAAAAGTTATGATGTTCTAAAGTTGCCTCAGACGGAACGACCTCTACCGTATTTTTTTCACTATCACACCTTACATATCCAACTCGGACATCTCCGACAAACTATCCTCGCAAGGGATAATTCCTGTCTCTGATTTCAGATGATTTTGTACAGAAATTGCGATTTCCGGGAAATAATTAGCTTGGGTTTAGGTTCCTCGGACAAATTTTGCCCTTCTTCAAAATTCACTTTAACATTTAACTTTATCACTTTACCATCGATTTTGGTATAATTTGTGGAGTCAGCTTCAACTATTATCGTTTCTCCAGCAGTGAAATTATTGGGTAAATTCGCATTTCATTCTGAAAATTGGTAAATTTATTACAAAATGAGCTACGAATATCTTGGGCCACGAATGTTTCGGCGCCAGCCAAACGCCAAACTTTTCTTAGGTAATAAAATTCTTGAAACTTAGTGTCTCTCGAAAGCTCTACCGAACTCTATTAACCCTTTAAAAAAGAAAAAATTCACCAACCTATGAAAAAGTTAAGAATAAAATTTACAAGAATTCTGTTGTTGTTTTTTTTGCGTTCTTCAAGTTATAACTTTTTAAGAGTTGGTCAAGCGCTTAGGAATAGCTTATTATACCTTTGAAACACTTAAAGCTTTCGTTGATTGCCTTATTTGTAAAATTTGGTTCAAAAGAAAAAAGTAACAAAGTCCTAAACGATTTTATTTATCGACTTATTCTTCGAGTGCGGGTCGGGGTCCGAAATTGATCGAAATGGATGCCGGAACGTGATCAGCGACCCAAAAACCCTAGAAATATGTCTGTACTCCAACTATGAAAGTCGGGCTTTTGTTCGAATTCGGGTTCGGGAGTCTGAATTTTAGAAAACTAAGGTCATATTCGTGATCAGCAGCCCAAATACCTAGAAACGACTTTTTATTTGAAAGTTTCGAGGGGGGTGGCAAAAAGGATAAGACCCCTTTATTGCAATTTTGGCCTTTTTTATTGCTTTAAATTTAATTTCACTGCCCAAATGATAGGGAATTTTTTTGATGATTGACAATTCAGCAGCAGATAACCGCTGATTTTAATTTGTGAAATGAATATTTGTGTTTCAATGTTTATGTCAGTCACACTTGAGCACATTGATAAGTGGCTGTCATTGTGTCCAATAAAATTATTTGTTTATTCTCCCATTATTATTTATTTAAAACAACAAATAAATAAGGAAAATTAATGGGGCATTTAAACGGCTATGAACGATTAAAGCAATAACACATGTAAAATTATTGACAGCTGTAAACTAACTGAGAGACCACAATTAATAACTCTCTTTTACCATAAATTTTTTCTAATGATTTTCACAATTTTATCACTCAAAAATAGGAGTAGAGAGCAGGGTTGTTCCGGGACGAGAAAAATGTCGGGTCGGGACGGCCAAAAAAAGTTCGGGTCGGGTTCCGGTTTTCGGGACGAGAAAAAGACAGGGTTTGGAATTCGGGTTTCGGGTCACCAGGACATCCCTGGTAGGGAGGAACGGATAATTCGCTTAAACAACGACTGTAACTTAGTCGATTCTCACCCAATTTAAAAATCGCTTTTTATATTTTACTTATGGCACTTTCTTATTATTAAAAAATAATATGTTTTTTTTGTTTAGCGAAGCCAATAGGAGCAGAAGCATTGACTGTCAATATTGTTTAGATGAGTGGTAAACAGTAAGTAGCACATTATCAACAGTAACAACGGCCCAAAAATGGCGAGTATCAGGGAGTTTGTGTAATTTCCAAATAAATTCTTAGGCTTATTATTATAAAAATATTTTTTTCTAGAAAAGGCCTTTTTAACAGAATAAAACGGGACCGGGAACTTTCCGAAAAACCCAAATTCTTTCTAATTTTTAAATGCCGAAAAAATTTGAGCAGACAAAAGGTCAGCCGACAAAAGTAATTATCCCTAGCTTGTGCAAATGAGAATCAGTTTTTTTTTCCAGATTTCCATTTTACCAGTTCTTATTTTCACGCCGGGACGGGAATTTTATTTTTTTAATACGGGACAGGGACCAAAAAACCGGAAATTCCCGTACCGGTCCCAATCCGCTCTACTTTTTATAATTCGGTTTGAAGAAATTTTCTGTGTGCTTTTCGTTGTCGCCCCTTTGTGCCTTCCCGCCAACTTATGGCACTGAAGATGGTAAAGTAGGGCTATTCGGGACTTTGATTAACAATAGGTTCCGGGGCAACTGGGCGCTGTACAAATGGCACCATTCGCTAAGTTTAGAAAAAAAAGATTATAGATTATGGTCACAAAAAAATAGATGTTCTGATTTTTTTGACCCAAATTTTTGTTTTGCAATCACCAATTAGGATGATCTGGGTTTTTTCCCGACTATTACTGTAAGATTCTGTTTACTGTAATAATTTGTTAATTTTTTTAGCAATTACCATAATTCGGAAGATGACCACCGAATACAATGTGTTAAGCGGCCCTTCTATGATGTCTGTCCCACTTGAAAATGATCAGTGAAAATTCCAAGTTGCTTTTGCGATTGACCGGTCCTGCGGGAAGTGTTCTCGCGGCTAGTTTAGAAGTCGCTCTGCCGGTCACAAATTTATAAATAATTTTAAAACAATTTATTAATTTATAAATATTATAAATGTTATTTTTTGTTGAAATGAATGAATAAATTGTTAGCCCGAAAATCGATGATGAAGGCACTCGCCGAATTTCACACATGGATGGAGCGCAAATTTGTTGAGCAAAACATGTGATTGAGAGAGTATGAGCAGCATCAGATTGGCCCATGATTTAAAAGATTTTGATAACGTTCAGTTTAATTCAATATTAAAAAATAAAACATAATTTATTAACAGAATGTCGAACATTCCATTGGCCTACATGTATACATTTTGGGCATAACAACGGCAGTCCAAACGGACAGCAAAGCAACGTTCATTAACACACGCACTCATCCAACATCATGCCGATCAAAGTTTTAGAGTAATAAATATTTAATAAATTAATTTAAAATGCTTTCGTCTTGGCTACGTCGGTTAAGCGTATTTTAGACGTAATAACTTTTTTAAAGTTGACAAAAATCTAAAATTGGTACCATTCAAAAGCCCCAAGTGTTATAAGCTTTTATTAAGCTGTTGCTAGCGTGATCGATGACTTGAAAAAAGAGCCTTCAAAAGTGCAAAAGTCTTTTTTTGATGAACTTTTAATTTAAGTGCACTCGGACCGAGGTGGCCAGACCGAATTGAAACTGTCTTATGTTCAGATCTGAATGAAAATGTCAATCGTAACTGCCAAATAATGTCAAAGCAAAAGGCGCGGATGATTGGCATTTGAAAAGCCTTTTTGCCGAGTTTTTCCCGTTTCGAGGAACAAAAATTTACAAATGAGTTTTACCAGTTCGAAGCAATTACTTCAGTGATTTTTCTTTTCTTTTAATCATCAAATATATGTACAAACAATTAATACAATTTTAGATTAGCAAATTTAATTAAAAAATAAAAAAATAACTAACTATAATTCTATTTTTAGGGGTCATCGGAAATTTGTTGAAATCTCGGAAACTGAAGCCATTAAAGTTTCATAAAATTCGAGACTGTATGCTTTTAATTCAGGGTTCCCATCGGCCGAACTAGATTTCAAAGTACAGCCAACGCGATTTCAAAGGACATAAGGGGAAGAATTTGCGATTCAAAGGACACTTCAATTATTTTAGTACGGGAAATTTCTTTGACAATTTGGGTCAGATCTGCTAATGGATTTTGGCCTAAAATGAACATTATTTACATTTTTTGGGCAAAATTCCGTTTCAAGGACATCTTTGAAATAAAGGACTCTTCAAATTTCAAAGGATGAAAGCCGAAAATAAAGGACGTCCTTTGAAATAAAGGACGAATGGGAACCCTGTTTTAATTTATTTATTTTCTCTAATTAATAAGCTTTTCTTTATTAATCATGCAATTTAAACCTAAAAAATATATTTTAATCATAAATAAAAAAATAATATATTATTTTTATACAAAAATTTAATTTTTCTTAAACATTTTTTTTATTTTTCTTTCACATATTAGATGTTTTTGAGAGTTGTTTACGAAGGATACGAATTGCGCAGAGATGCGATATTGAGAGAGGCGGAGATAATAAAAATAAGCACAACCAAATCAGTAAATATTTAATTTTTTATTTTTAGTTGCAAAATTATAAAAAAATTTCAATGAGTTAAAAATAGCAACAAAAAAAAAAGCTCATTTATTATGTATCATTTAATTTTAGGCACTTTTGGCCGGAATGTGCAGTAATGCAAGTAATTCGGGAGATGATGAAGCAAATAACACGAGAACTGAAAATTTGGCACTCTACACATCAGAAATTTCAGGGAATGTTTCCATGTGGATTGCTAATGAATGGTACATATTAGTGACATTCGAGACCGAATATCCTTGAGACCAAGACCATAGCTTTCTAAGTTTATAAAAATCGACCTAAATTCCAATAATTATCAATAACTCGAAAAAAGCATGGACAAAATTAACTGAAACTTTTGTAGTCTCCGTTTTGATACCGAGACAAACCCAAGCTTCGCTACTTGTGCCTAAGAATCGAAAAAACGGTACCTCTTTACCAATCACAAAATTTTATTGGTAATCGTAACAATGTCAATATACTAGCTGATACGGTATTAAACCATTACTCATATAAAAAAAAAATTTAACTCATATGACAATAAAAATACTTTCTCGTCAAAAGAATCATTGCACAGGAAATGCGTGGCCAAACGAAACTATTGCCAAATCTGCACTTGGCACTACACAAATCACGACCCCACAGCTTCAACAAAACGGCACAACTAATCAACTCGGAAGTGTCTTCTTGTGGGTCGCCCAGTAATTTGTGGGATTAATTGTTATGACCTTACTCAAAACCAATCAAATTAAATTTTGACAAAAAATAGCACTTTTTTAAATTTTTTCTGCAATAATTTTTTTAACTTACAAATATTTTTTTAAGATTTTCAGCCGATAGAATACTAATATGTTTCGATACTATTTAAGAAATACAATATTATTGTCAAAATTAGATTCTGATGTTTTTGAGTAACTTTTTGCAAAATAATCAACTCAAAAATTTTTGGTATCTTCCAAAGCTTTTAATGGGTTCTAAAAGTCTCAAAATGCAAAAATTTGATCCAAAATCGAAAATGAAAATCCTCACCTTTATAAGCTTTTTTAAGAAAATGTAATGTTCATTTTTATTTTTTAGCTTCATTTACAATGGTTGGTCACACGTGACGTAGACCGAATGGAAAACATTGGATAAGGTGCCCACCCGACTGTTGTCACCGTGTTAGACAGTTCCACGGCATAAATATGTTATTGCGCGTTACCCAGTTGAAAGCGCAAAAAGAGCGCACCAAGCCGAAAGTGGTTTGCCAACAACCAACAGAAATCACTGAAATTATACGGCGAATAATTATAAATTACCAAAACTTTGTCAAAAAACAATAAACTAAATTTAAAATTATTCATTAATTTTGGGTGTGGTACAGCTGTGCGCCCAGCCCAGTTTTTGGGTCAACTCTGACGACACCCAACTCGTTTTGGGGGATTGGTTTTTACCCAGATTCTTCTTTTTTACTTGTTAAAGTGCATATGGACTGCCTTACAATTACTGTTTGCGCTCCAATGCAAAATAGGGTCTAAAAAACGAGTGGGTTAAAACACAAGCGCTTCCGCTCCGAGTGCCGAATAGTGTAAATAAGTCAGAGTGCCGAAAGGGCCGAGTTCCGAATGCTTTTTTTAAACAGACACTACTCTATAATTAAGGCTTAGTCTAGGTCTGAACTTTGGCATAGGCTAAGCTTGACTAGGTCTAGCTTTATGTTTTCACTTTTTTAACAAAAGCCATTTTGGCTTTTTTTAAGGCATTCGGAACTCGGAATTTTTTTTTGTTCTATTCGGCACTCGGACCGGTAGCCAAAACAAGTGTCCACAATCTTTCTTTGGTCACTCAATTTAATTTTTTTGTATTAGCGTACAATGAGTAAAAAACCCCTAAAATGTTGTATTTTAAATTTTGTCTGGCTAACGTTAAAGCTTTAAAGCTATCTAATAATACAATAAAGTTAAATTCTGTAACCAAAGAAAGGAGTTATGACCAAAAGCGGGCTGGAGCCAAGTTGTGCCCGTCCGTTGATTATGCAAAAAAACCAAATGACTTTTTATGCTAACCCATCCCAGGAAAAACGACAAATATCAGAGTTTGGCACGCTCCGCACATGATCGAGAACACAGTAGGAAGCGTCACTGCCATCGTTGTATCACAGCTTTGTCTTTCTGTACGTCAGCACTCTGTCCCAAGGATTCAAAAATTGAAACGGGCATTTCGAACACAGCTTATTTGGGCACACTGGCTTCAGCTTTTAGAAGTCTTCGATCACCATTGGCTGCCTCTAAATGAGGAAAGATTTGGATTGTTTTTGTTTATGTAGCCTGTTCCTTAAATGTTTTTATGAATTCGAAAAAACACATTTTTAGTAGAAAATGTTTTGAAATAATAAAGAAAGTGCCAATATCATTTTCATAAACAAAAGTGTTGGGTAATAGATATTTTCCATTTCTCTATGTCTCTCACTTCTAGCTCTACTCTTTTCATACTCTCTACCCTTCTATTGCCTATTTGTTCTCTACCCTCATCACCACGCATAATATCTGACCATCTCAGTGGTCAGTGCCATTGTCTCATTCATTCATTATTTCATTCATAATTATTGTGTTCCTTTTCATTATCAATTTCCTCTGACTTTCATTGCCTAATAAATATTTGGATTTATTCTTTCGGTGTTTGTGTCATAGCAAAGACACAACATTTGGCGCAGTCAGCAGCGGCCAATTTCATTTCATTAAATTCGGCAGTCCAAGGCTTATCATTCATTTTCATTTCATTGGCAAAACCCGAAGCCACCTTCCCTAACACTCTGCACGGAATTCCATCTCAAAGCGAGCTCTGTGAACACACCGTGCAGCTTAAAGTGAGTGGGAACACGCTGAGGTGGACTGAGAAGCCAAAATTCGGCACCCCACCCGCTGCGCATTCCACAAAATCGCTGAGGGTTAAACGCCACTATTTTCATCTCTTTCATTCAACACTCTCTGCCCGCGGACTGCCAAATCAATTTAATCAATAAAAAAGGGCCTGCTGACTTCGTACATTATCTCTTTTCAATCATTCATACATCGATAGTCTCATTTCATGTGATTCAAATCATGGCATCACAAACGGACATGGCAAACATTTTCCGTCAATTGACGGAGCATTGCAAAATATTGAAACAATCAGCCCAAAACAATCCCGATAAACAAATTCCGACTTATTTGCCACTATCAATTCCCAATTGACTGAATTTATTTATAATCCGAAAACGGACCAACTTTCGATTGTGGTATGAGCGATTTGGGCCATTTCTCGACTCCGATGGACTATCTCTACCGGACGACATGAAAACACGTCTTTTGGTCGGTAAGCTCGGCACACAGGAATACGGACGTTATTCAGACGAATTCTTCCGCAAAAACCAACGGATTTTGCGTATCAGTGACGGTAAACAAGCTCAAAAGTCTGTTTTGTGGCACTAAGTCAATTTTTGTTAAACGTTTCGAATGTTTAAATTACAGAAGCACCAACACAGAGCCCACTCGAATTCGCGGCCCAAGTCAGCGCCCAACTGTGAACGCGCACAGATGAAGCTCACCAAGGAGGAGATAAATCGTTAATTTTATCACAGGTCTGAACACATCAGTAGTATAAGGCCCCGGGGGCAGGGGTCCAGACCCCTGCCCCGGAGTCTTTTTAATATTAAAAATTGCTTGTACAATGACCCCGGGGGCAGGGGTCCAGACCCCTGCCCCCGTGGTCTTTTTTAAAAATGCAGTTGTTTCTTTTGGACCCGGGGGCACGGGTCCAGACCCTACCACCAACTGAAAAATCATATGTTTTTTTTGGCTTTTTGTTGCACTAACCTATTATATTATTTGAGCGTTTTAATGAAAAAATCGTTTACTGGCACGCGGATTCCAACTTTCGGTTTGTTTCTCAAACCCAACACACTAACACTTGGCCATGAACGCAATATGTGAAAAGAATAAATGTTGTTTATATACCAAAATTTGCGTTAAGGCTTCAGAGGGCAGGGGTTTAGACCCCTGCCCAATGCGATCCTTAAAAGGTATAAAAGACAAAATAAAGAGTTGATTGAAACCACCCCCTTCTAAATACTGTATGTTATCTGAAATGAATGATTTCTGTTAGGGACTGATGAAGGAAGGAATTGAAACCCATAAAGGAGAGCAAATCAAACGCTGTTCAAAGTTTACCAAAACCGTTGCTATAATCCTTGATGCTTAGAGTGAATGTGAACAATGATTTTTTGGATTTATTATTCACCCGTGGTTCTCATAATTGGAATGTAAGCGTAATTTTGTAGCAGAGCCTTTAGGGCGCAACATTCGCACTGCGAGGGCCAAGAGCCATTATTTGGTCCTTACACGAAATACCGGGCCAGCTCCAAGTCCGAACGGTAGGCTCACAATTGTTTCCCAAAAGTAAACTATTTTATGGAGGCATATGCAGATGCAACTAGCGAGCCTTCAGCTATTTGGTGATAAATATGCATCCAAATGGCCGGAGACCGAGCGGCTTACTACCGTATTTTTCCAGGGGAACAGCGTGAGATTTGCCTTCCAATGAATAGATTAAGGGTATAAAGGATGAGAAAAACCAGTTGTCACTCAATATACGAGTTTAGTCCATATATAAAAGAAAACACAGAGTTTTTTAAAAACATTCGCTCAACTAAATCGAAAAAAAAGATAAGCAAGCCGAATACGCGGACTTTTACGCGCAATGCGCGCTCTCGAACCGAAAAACTGACGGAAAAGATTACAGGAGGGAAGCGGCATGCACTTGGTGCTATAATAGTTCCAATTCTCAGTGCATTGGCTCAACAGTTGATCCAAAAATCACGTCTTCATAAATAAAAGGAAAAATAAAAAAAAATGAAATTACAAAAAAGATGATTGCCATACCAGAGAGTGAATATATGCGCTCATAAATTTGTTAAAGGGAAGCGGCGGGACTTCCACTGCTGATCCGTTACAGGATGAGAAGGCGCTACTTGATGCGCAAATCCAAAAAAAATCTGAGGGACCCAAAAAACTGGTGCCGATATAAAAATGAAGCGCCATTCTTGGCTGTACAAACGCAGACACCAGATTAAAGACTTGATGACAATAAACCGCAAAAAGTAATTGTCGAAAGCGCGACGCGCACAATGTTGCACCGATATGGGAATACAAAAAAGGCATCTTCTAGCGCAATAAACCAGGAAACACAAATTGAAAACGGGCAACTAATTGATAAAAGAAAAAACAGAAAAAACGCATTGAAATAAACAACAGACACAAGCGATGGTGGGAACACGAGCAACCCTTTGCTACGAGCAAAGCAGAGGACAGACTACTCCTCTGCATCTGATAGATCTGAAACTGCGGCGGGCGTAAAGACACCGTTGCCTAATAGTTCAGCTGCTGCACTCAGAACTGTCCCACAAAATTACAACAAAAGTGATGAGCATTGTCGGAAAAAATTTATTAAGTACGGGTTGATGTAAAAAATGGAGAAATTTTAACAAATTTCAACAAGGAATTACTGGCTCTCATTACACTGAGTCGTTGAAATATTATCTGGTGCAGCAAAGAAGTGCCCCGTGGCCATCGTTTTTCCTTCAGCGCATGACAAAAGAGCCGGAGATGATGAAATTTTTAATGCGACACAGCGAAAACCTCAGACGGGAGAAGTAAGCGCGAAAGGCACAACGCAAAAACTCCTGGCGGTAAAAAGAAAAAAACCAAAATCGTGATGGTTAATCTGAATTCATCTGCTATAAAAAACACCTGGGCTATACCGAACGGTACAAAAAACTCGTTCAAACCTACATTATGGGCAAAATTTAGCTTTGCTGTTGATAAATGTTAAACAGGTTATTACGATTTACATTCTCCGGCCAGTTATGCAGGCATTCAAAACGTATGGCAGGAAGCAAAAAAGCGCAACCCGACAATCACTTTACAAGATGTTCATAACTTTCTGCACCGCCAGCGGACATACACTCTGTTTAAACCTCGTCGTAACACTTTTCCAAGGCTTAAAACAGTACCTAGCGGTTACATACCGATTGGCAATGCGACTTATCTAATTGACACTTTGAAAGAGCACAACGACTGATACCGTTGCATTTTGGTATGGATTGATGTTTATGGCGACAAATTTATACTGCTGAGTCCGAGTCAAAGAAAAGCGAACATATGATAGAGGCGTTGAAAAAGTTTTCAAAAAGGCGGTGTTTTACCGAATAAACTGTACAGCGATGCTGGGCTCGAATTTCAAGCTAAAAAATGCTTGAATACTGGAGGCAAAAGGAAGCTAATAAAACATGGGATGTTCAGTCCTAATTTGCATGCTGGCGTTGTGGAGAGGCAAATCGTACGCTAAAAACAACGGTTATACAATATTTAGTGGAGAACAACACGCTCAGATGGGGTGACATCCTTGAGAAAATTGTGCATATTTGAAACAAAACCGTAAATCGAATTACCGGATGAGTCCGGCATCTGTAAATTTTAAGAATCACCAGCGTGAGAGAAAGGCTATATAAGAGCAGAGCGTCCCCAAAAATCTCAAAACACGTGCTGCAAAATTCAAACTGGTGACATAGTAAGAATTAGCAAAGAAAAAGGAAATTTTCAAAAGTCATTATCCCAATTCACAGACGAACTTTTCAGAATCATACGTGTGAATAAAACAGATCCGTCCTTATATAGAATCCGTGATTTGAACGGAGGAAGATATAAAAGGAATTTTTTACGACCAAGAACTTGTTAACACCACAATAACGTCGGCACACATCGTGCTGAAGTGCTCAAGTCCCGAACCCGAAACGGAATTAAGGAATATTTAGTGCGCTGGGCTGGTCTGTCCGACAAACAAATAGCTGGGTACGTTACACTGATTTGTGACGCGACGAAACAACTACTGTCTGACCCGACAAAGAAAGCTTTACATTATTTCTAAATGGCAGATTTTTTATTGTGCTTCCGTCAAAAACACGCCAGGCGCCGGAAATAAGGCGTCCCGTTTTACTGTTAGACTCCCGCTACTTTAGAGTTAGACTCAAAATGGTCGTAGCATATCCTCATCATTTATCCATATTGTTTCCGTCGATCAGCGTTGACGAGACGACTCTGTGTTCGTCAAACTTATCAATCCTGTTTACCGGAAAGATGCTGGAAAGTCCTCAATTGAAGCACAAAAAATTCATCAGTTGTCTTAAGATTCCCAATGTCCAGTTTCAAAAGTGTGCGTGTCTTACAAGAAACGCTGAACCAGATAATCCAAAATGCTTTGATGCAAAATTTGGCGCCTACTATGGACACTCCACCAAATTGGGAGACGAAGCCCCTCTCCAGAAAAGGAGTAAACGGCAAAATGCGGGGCCAGAGAAAGAAGTAGGGGTCAAAGAAGTGGAAATGCTGGCCTTGTCAAATCGAACTGTGTTAGCTAGCAATTTTTAATTAGATAACGAACGGACCAATGAACGTTAAAAAAGGCATTTTTTAATAGACAACAAAATACAGTTGGTGTTAATGGTTAATATGAATATTTTATTTTGGTAATTAATTATAAATTACGACTAATATTTTCGAAGTTAGGTTTTTTGAGTTTTTACATTTTTTATCAATAATTTTGTAAATATTCGCCTTTTTAACAAATTATTTTCTTCGCAATAATCAAATAAAAAACCATATTTTTAGATATACTGACCGAAAAACAGTCCCTAATCAAACTTGGTCAGAAGTTTTCCTTCATGCAATACATTTCAGGAATTTAAATGTTTTTAAGGCATTCTAATTACAAGGAAGTCCTTTGTCCAGGAAATAATTGTCTTTTTCTGCTTACTTGGAACGAGCTAATATGCACAAAAAATGAGTTTAACTTAGTTTAAAGCTTCTACGAGGACTTTTTATAATGCCTTTTTGGCACCTATGTACGTAGGAGACTAGCCCGTGGTTGGTCGGACAAAAAGTGCAAATTTTGATGAATTTCCCACTAAATCAAGTAATAATTTTTTTTCTGACGCAACCAAATTAAGTTTCTTGGTATCGGTCGATAGCGCGTAATTGTATCTATTAGCTTGCTAAATTTCAAAAAATTTATTAACTTTTTCAAAAGTTGTGGCATTTTTTCCACCTTTTTTGGCCACAATTTTTGAATCGGAGGAGAAGAAAATTGAAAGAAACCCCGAAGGGGGACATGAGAAACAGTTTAATGGGAAAATGAGAGAAATGCTTAAAAATTCAAAAAAAACGGAAAAGGAGAAATAGCCCAAATAAAAAAGGAGTTTGAAAAAATAAAACGAAAATATTCCGGAGACTGCCTTAATGGAGAAGTTAAAAATGAGAACTGAAGCATTTCTCGACAAATTTGGCCCCTTTTCGATTCACCATTTTATGGCACGATTACCAATTGATTGTGATTTGGGCTGATTTTTGAAAGACTCTTTTGACCAAGTTAGCAGCTTGGTAAATTCTCTTAATCCATCTATCACCTTCCTTTTTTCATCATAACTATATGACCCCCCGACTTTTGAGCCCTTTGGTTATTTACTCGCTTTTAATTTATTCTTTATTTGTTTTTTACATTTCCATGTGCTTGAAATGGACGCACATCAGATGCTCTAATGCTGTATTTTTATTATATTTGGATTTGGACTCAAGTGCATTGAGTTTTAAATATCCATAGATATTTCTTCAAGAAAAAGGCGACTGAGAAATTATTCTTGGATCATAACTTTTTAATTGATCTATCACTGTACATAGGCCGCGACAGGTTTTTTTCTTTTCAGTCAATTAATTTGCTGACGCACTTTCATAATGCGGGGGATGGCGTTCTCGCCTTCCCTTAAAAACCAGGGTTTACAAATATGGGGCTTTAGCCTCATTTTGTGCTTTTTTGAGGCCGACGAGGCTAATTTTCAAATGAGGCTTTGAAATCTTTTGAATCTTTTTGCAATTTTTGTTTTTTTGAAAAAATTTTCAAAAATGACCATTTTAAGCTAGGCTGAAGGAGATTTTCAAAATTTTCCCCAGCGGCGCCTATTGTCAGCGTCGGCCCCTGCCTCTTTAAATGTTTTAAAAATTCAAAAAAGAAACTGATAAAATCCATAAATAAGAGCCTAAAAATCGTAGAGAGTGAAAAATATAAAACTTGATCATTTTACTGCTTTTTTGCAGAGCCTATTTTCCTTTTTCATTCAAAAAACTTCCATTTGAAAATTTAAATTATTTGGAGTTTAGTACTTTTATTCAAGAAAAACATACAGTAAATAATGTATTCATTGGTATACTATTCCTACCAAATGCCATATTTTGTCAGAAGGGCCTAAACCCATTTATTGCAAAAACCTCAAACATTTGCATGGCATTGCACTCGAGTTGCCGTCTCTCCACCGTTGTCGCCCAATCACTTGCAATTTTTGATAGTATTAAATTATATGAAATTGCTTCTTGGGCCGAAAATTGGTGTTTCGAGATGACTTTGCACATTATAATAAACAGATGCAATTTCCCATTTCTTCCTCTTTTTATATTTAGATAATATAACTAAAAAAATAATATATTTTTATCAAATTTTTGTTTAAAATATAAATAATAAAATTATGAATTAAAAATTAACTTGTATGTCCGACCCATGCCATGCCCCCTCCCCGCCCCTATTTTTAAAGCCTTTCCTAAACCCGGAGGTGCTTCCTTAATTTTCTTGTGTAATTTTACTTGGATTGCGGCTCAAAATGTGAAAAACAAATAAACATTCGCGCTCGAAATGTAAACCAGGGCTAACATCTCCTAAGCTCTAATTCAAAGTACATACAAGGCGATTCAAAGTACACAAGGCAACATTTTTATTCTCCATTGGCTTGCTTAAGGCACAACGCGTCATATATTTTTTTTTTTTTTTCAAACTTGCATTCTTTCTGCAAGACGAGAATGCAGTGCGTTAAGTCCCATTGTCGCGTGTTTTATTAGGGCTGTCATTTTTAGGCATAAAAAATCGCCAAAAAGGCGCCTAAGCACTAAAAATTCCAAAAAAGGCATGAAAAAGACAGAAAAATGGCACAAAAAATTGAAGAAAGGCAAAAAATTTTGCGGCATAATCTAAATTTCATTTTTTTTTTGCAGTTTGGGTCATCAGAAAAGTGCTATTCAATTTTGTCAATCATTTTTGATGGATGGATGATATAAAGCAAGTATTTGTCGTCGTATCATAGTAAAACATTCTGCCCATCTGTTTCTCTGACGCTTTGTATTTCAGCGCTTGGCTGTATTTTTGTCTCTTATTTTGTGCCACTGCCAAACCCATGGGATGGTATTGCCAAATTTGGCCTACGTGCGATTGCCAACTCATCCTTCACTGCAGCTTCTCTCGACACATTCTCTTCTAAGTGCTATACTGTCTCATTCTGTTCGGCCTTCTTTATGTAATCTTTCTCGAACAATGGAACGCGCCCCTTAGGCGAATTCTTCTAATGGCAATTTAAAAAGCTGCCCAACTTAGCAAAAATCAGTCATTCCATTAAAACTAAAATAGTTTTGCCAATTTAGAGATTTTCATTCCATTTTCAGCATCAATTTGGAAAATTTTGCCTTTTTCTAATAAAATTCCTATCAAAGTTTCAGAATTTTATCCGCATCGCCTGTGGCACCGCAAGAAAATCAATCAATTGAGCAAGGTAAAAGACCGAGCTGCGCCTATATATACACATATAGTACGTTTAACGCGAATATCCAAAATGAATCATTTTATTTTGGAAATATTAATTCTACTTTTTCTTCTCGCTGAATTCCCCTGTTTAAATGCTGAGGAATTTGTAAGAAATGAATTAACTTTAATAATATTTTTTAATAATGAATATATTTTTTTTAACAGTACGATACTGACGAAAACTTGCTCGCTTTTGTGAAAGATCTGCCCAATTTTATGTGTCAAGGGCGGGAAAATAAATTTGAGGCCTGTCTTGGTATTGTGTATTTGTTGAGAAAGAATTGGCATTGTGCCAACATTGGAGAGGTATTTGAAAAGCATGAGCAGGATCAATGCCTAAAGTACCGAAAATATTTGGACATTGTGTACGAATATTTATTTCTGAACCACGTCGGCTTCCTAGCAGTGAAGCCAATGTTTTATTTTGACAAAATTTTTACCTTTTGCACACTGATGGAGACGGTGAAAAGTTTGGCAATTATTTCGAAATTTTATTTCAATTCGAAATTCGGTAAACAGAAAGGGCACCAATTGAAGAGACTTTTCGTTAGATTTTACGAACCAAAACTGTTCAATGAAGACAAATGGAATTATGAAGGAAATTTTGAAAAAGAAACATTCCAAGGAACAGTTGTTAAAATGGGCAACGAATTAAAATGGGGCAATGAGATAAAAGGAAGCCATTTAAATGCAATTCGACCGGAATTTGACAAAGCTTTGGAGGCAATGCTTCAAAACGCGGAAGAACTTTCAGTGTCAAGCAAAAGGGCATCATCGGAAGATAATACCGTAGAATTTAGTGAACGTGACATACTGTTGTTGCATTCGTCATTTGTCGAGACCTTTCATACGGTCAATTTTTGCAAGAATACTTCTTTTTTGTATTATTGAATTTATTTTCAGCTTTGTTACGATGCGTTTATCGCATTTTTAAGAGGCCAGTCCCATTTTGAACAAATTTGTTTCGAAATGCAAAAAGAATGGATACGGATGGAGATTTTGGAAGGAAGAAGAGAAGTCACTTTTGAGAAGCGAAAAGAATATTTCTCACAAATGTATGAGACTATTCTTGGCCATTGGTATTTAATGAGACAGAAATGGAGTTGTGACAAAATTGTTCAAAAAATTGGACAAAATTTTCAATCGCACGCTGAATGTGAAAAATATGGCAAAACTTTGAATGTTTTCCTTGAATATTTGTTCAAAATTTATGCAAAAAGTAGAAAATTTTTTTTTCAAATATTTATCAATTAAAATAGTCTTTCATTGGTTAAAATATTTTTATGTTTTTAAGCTAAAGTGCCGGCGTTGGTTCTCCAATTTCCCATTGTTCGGCCATTGTTTGAAAATTCAACGTCGCTATTCGTGACGACATGGTTCCACTACACTTCAATAAAAATGTTTGAAACAAGGGAAACTGAGCAAAGCAAAGTCCTTAAAAACGAACATTTTTATTTGTATTTGATTAATGAGGAAAAATTGGGCACTTATGAAGTAATAGACGACGGCATTTTGATGAAAACACTTCGCCAAAAATTTGACAACAAATTGAAAACAATGCTTGAAAAAGTGAGGAACGATGAAAAAATGCACAAATGGAAGGCAACTGACCAATTGGGTCGATTAAGACAATCACCATTTTATGATAGAGTTATTTCACAGGTGAATTGCTTAGAATATTAACAATTTTTGGTAATGTTTAGCGATATGAAATTTTGAGAATGAGAAATTTAATGAAAAAGTTTTTTTTCAAAAATTCCAATAAAAAATGTTTCATTGAAGCAAACAAAATATTAAACAAATTTTTAGACCGAAGATGAAGCATTTTATGCATTTGTGAAAAGTCAGTCAAATTTTAAACACTTTTGCATTGTGGTAAGTGGTGAAGAATTAGTGAGTATTTGCAAAGGGTTGACGAATAGTGCCAATTTTGCCCAGAAAGAGGAGCATTTGATGCAAAAATATGAGGCTCATCTTGGCGTTTTGTATTTGATGAGAAAGAATTGGAAATGTGCCGAATTTAGAGAGGGATATGGAGGACAAGGGCGAAAAGAATGCCCAAAATACCGAAATTATTTGGACATTTTTTACAAATATTTGTTGGGCGTGCATGCTAAAGGTTTTTTTTTCTTTAATTAAAAGCTAATGAAAATTTTAAGGGTTTAAAATTTTTGTTAGTTACAAATTCTATGCTTATCGCATTTCTTGAGATTTATGACACCGTTTTTTGCTCATGTTGGCGCGTTTATTAAATTCCTGGACCTATGGGCGTTTCTTAAATCCGCCATTTTTACTGATTTCCGCCTATATTCGGCATAAATTTCCTCCGAAAACCGGACGGAATTAAAAAATTAAAAAAAATAAATAAACAAATAAACAAATAAGATCTTGATATCATATGATGGCTCTTCATTGGCTCTCTCAGCTTGAAAAATTTCAAGAAAAATTATCTTGAATTTTTCAAAGTTATGACAGTTTTTTCGGCTCTACTGCAGTTTACGCGTCCAATCAACTAACCATGCTCGGTTTCTTGGGCTATAACTTTCTTCTTGATTGGACAATCACTATATTCTTGGTATCATTAGAAAGCCTGTAGAACAGGGCTCGGATTCGTCCTTTATTTCAAAGGACAGTCCTTTATTTTTGGCTTTCATCCTTTGAAATTTGAAGCGTCTTTTATTTCAAAGATGCCCTTTGAAAACGGCTTTTTGCCCATAAAAGGTAAAAAAGGCTCTTTCATAAGAAAAAATTAAATTTTTTGGCTTTATGTCTAAAAGAATTCTCATTTAATTCTTCAAAATTGAGATTTTTAGTCAAAATCTGTTAAGAAATTCACTCATTTTCAAAAAAAAATTTTCGGTGGCGCCTATCGGCACCACGAACCCTTTTATCCTAGATTTTCTCAAATTTTGCTCTAAATTCAGCTAAACCCTAGTTATTAGAGCCTAAATTTACTCTATTAAAGAGAATAACCAAATTGGTTGGTATTGTTTGGTGTCTTTATAAATAGTCATAAATGAGGTAGGAATAGGAATTTTTATGCAACAAAAAAGCCAAAAAATATTAGACTGAATTGGCACAACAATTTTAAGTTTCAGAGAAGTGACTGACATTTGCTGAGTTGGGCATCTCTTTTATATTGCCATTAGATGCACTCTTCTGAAGGGGCGTGCTATTATTAGAGAAATATTAACCATTCAAACAGAATGAGATAGCATATCCATAGAAGAGAATGGTAGAAAGAAGCAGCATAAAGAATGACTTGTCAATCGCGCGTATGCCAAATTTGACAGCAATATTCCAGGAAATAAAGGCCATATATTCATATAAATTAAGTAAGCTAAAAAGGAGCTCAACCGGTTAGACTGTTTAGCTTAATGCGTTTTTTTCGGCATGGGTATGTATATCGGCATATTACATCTCTTTGTTTGAAAAAGGCCAATGCTTTTGGCAAAAAATTTAATGCACTTTTTTAGGCTGGGTATGTATATTGGCATATGACATAAGTTTGTTTGAAAAAGGCCCAAAATTTTCTAAATTATTCCCAAAAAATGGTTGCCATAACTTTTGAAAAAGTTTGTAATTTTTTGAAATTTAGCAAGCTAATCGAAACAATTAAGAGTTATCGGACAATACCAAGAATACTTAATTTTGTTTCGTCTGTGAAAAGTTATGACTTGCTGAACCTTTCGTCACTGAACTTTTCGTCACTGAACCTTTCGTCACTGACACTTTTTTTTTGTCTTAAAACATGTTTCAGGGGGTTTTCGGGGTCGCTGATCACGAATCTAACATTCATTTCGACCAATTCCGAACCCCGGACCCCGATTCGAACAAAAAATAAAAATCGAAAAATTTTGTTTTTTGATTAATAATGACTTAACAAGTTAAATCGACGGTACAAGTATGAATGGCTATTTGATACTCCATTTAGCCTAAAAAACAAAATTTTAAAATTTTTCGATTTTTATTTTTTGTTCGAATCGGGGTCCGGGGTTCGGAATTGGTCGAAATGAATGTTAGATTCGTGATCAGCGACCCCGAAAACCCCCTGAAACATGTTTTAAGACAAAAAAAAGTGTCAGTGACGAAAGGTTCAGTGACGAAACATCAGGGAGCCCAAAAATTTAGCTAATTTTGCACTTTGCCAAATTTGCACTTTTTGTCTTTCGACCTAGCATCAACGAAATCTACAATTTTCGCGTGTCTTTTTTCTGTTGATTGCCCATAGAAGCAAATAAAATGTCCATAAAATGGAATTGCACTTTCACATGACACAAAGGCATGACATTGTTTAAGAAAACAAAGGAAATTAAATGATTGCTCAATTTACTGCTATTCCACTTCAGGGCACTACGATTCGTCCGGCAATGATTCGTCCGGACGACGATTTGAGCCAAACAACGACGATTCGTCCGCCCAGCAAAAAAATACGCTTTGACAGCAGGGCCCGTAGTAAAAGAACGAGGTAATTTTACCCGGTAAATTTACCAGATAACTTTACCGGGTAAACTTACCCTCAGCTGCGGGTAAATTCGTAGTATTAAATGAATGCTACCCGGTTCTCGCTGGGCTTACCCGCAGGGCTGGACAAAAAAATATTTGGACATTATTTATGAATATTTATTCAAAGTTTATGCAAAAGGCAAGGACAATTAATATAAATGCTTACATTAAATATTTTTGCAATATCCATTTAAAATCACATTTTTTGGAAAAATATTAAAAAATTTTAATTTTAGAAAATGTGCAATTTTTGGCTCGGCAATTCCCCGCAGTCGGCCGTTATTTTTGGGCACAATATTTATCAATACATATGAACCATTATGTGAAGTCCTGTTCTTTCTGCGCAGAATTTCAATAAAATTTTTTGATTTGGAAGGAATGAAGAAAAACGAGAGAACAAAAACTTATCCTACAGAATATAAGAAATTAACTTTACTAAATGAGAAGGAGTTGCGCAATTATGAAGCAAATTTGGGCAATTTGACTGAAACTTCGCAAAAAATTTGCAATTAAATTGAAAAAAATGCTCAAATGGCGGCGGAAGAGGGAAAGAAAGTTAGATGATGAATTTGTCAAAGAAAAAAGTAGTAATGGCAAAGATCTCTGATTTCAAAAAACGGAATTCCGACTTTTGGGAATCGGAATTTGGGTCCCAAAAACATCGGAAATCGGCGCCATTCCTGGTATACACTCTCTTCATTCCTTTTCTGTCCAATGTCGCTTCTTTCCCCTTTTCATCGAGAATTCGCTGATCAGCAAGCACATATTTGCGCCATTTCGGTGTTGGCCGTTCTCCTTTAATTAATGACGCGTATTTGACGTCAATGGCTTTCTGTTCCCGACGAAGTACATCAATGAAATGAAAGATGGATGGGTGACGACAATTGATGGCACCCTGAAGTCGACGGTGCTCCGCTTCTGAGAAGTTGTTCGTTCGTGGATCGCCATTGAGTGTGCGTGTGTACATGTTCCACTGTTCTAGGCGAAACATCGGTTGTGACTATGTTCCATCATTAGGCCGGGGTTGGCCGACATAATTGTTTAAGAGACTAAAATTCCCGATCCTTACATCCCTAACACACGCCCCCGAATCTCCGAGTACAATTTGAAGTTTTTTTTTTCTTCTTTTGTTATACATGTGCTGTTCTTTAATTTTATGAATTTTTTAAGAAAATTTCAAGAAAAAAATTAGAGAAATATTCCAAATATTTAAACAGAATTTAAAATTCCTAAAGTATTGAACTAAAAAACCCGAGATTATTTTTCTTGAGAAAATATTTCAACAAAAAAACACAAATAAATTTTTCAAATTATTAAGTTTTTAATGCGATAAATTTCTAATTTTTCTTAGCGAAATTTTGAATTTTTTCGATGGCTAAGATTTTTCTTAATATTTTTTCCTTGAAATTTTTTTAAAAATTCGTAAATTTTTCAATTCACTAAAAAAGAATAGCCAAAAAGTGGGCAAGGTGTTATTTTGTTACTATTTTATATTTACTTTTTTTCATTCATCTGACTTCCATTTTGACTTGCGTACCTATAAAATTCTCGCGCAAAATGCGAGAGTGAGGACCATAAGAAAGGCGAGAATGCGAGAAGCGAGACGAGCAAATAGCCCTGTTTTTTACTAGAGTTGATCGGGACCGAGACTTTCGGAAAAAAACCGGGGACGAGGCCGGGACCAGAAAAGCGGGGTCTCGGGACCATGACCAACCGGCGGGACTGACAAAAAGCGAGTTTTTGGGAAATTGTTGAACTTTATAAATTTGCACCCAAATGCTTATTAAGCAACTTTATTTTCAAAACTTACAAAACTTGTTAACATTGTTTCTTGTCGTTTTTACGCGTCCCAAGAAGTTATATATGCCCAATTACGTCAACCCTCCCCACTTCCGCTTTGTATGATAATCCTGTGTTATTAGCGTTTCGGTACCAATTTTTTATAATCAATTATTTTAATTATTTTTCAATAAAATTACACTAAATTTTGGTGAATTTTTTGATTATTCAAGAAAGACCTAAACATCATGTAAACTATTAATTATTTTTGATGTTTTGAGATAGCCATCCTGGCAATTATGCTTAATGGCTTATTATACTTTATTGCGCCGAGAGAATTACAAAATTATTCCGTTAATGAAATTTTCTTAAAAATGAACACTGATCTTTTTTTCTCACTTTTTGTATTCTGATAGACACCACCACCCTTTCAAATTTTTCAAAATTAGAATCAACATTCACAGAGTTGCCTTCACATCCAAATTTATTAAAGGATATCCATTTAAAATCACAAAAACAGTCTTTGATCAGAATTGGGGTGTTTGTGCCCTTCTTCGTCCCCTGCTTACAGCACCGCCGCCGGTCGCTTTGTTCACCGCCCCATTGGCAAGGCGGCCACCGATTGTGCTGACCACACCGTCCAGCAGGGAAGTGCCAATGCCGGACAATAATCTTGTTGTTGTGCCGCCATCACCGCCGCTGGCACTTTTTGATGCCGTTGTCTTTGTGGTGCCAGCCTCTTCATCATCACTACCATCACCGCTTGGGCCAACGGCACCCTCGGTGGATAATGTTCCACTTTTTTGCTCAGCAGTTGAATGATGTTGTTGGTCGTCGTTGTTATTTATGCCATCAACACCGTCTTGAGCTCTGTCTCCTTGAGTCCCAGTAGTTGTGCCATCATTTGGACCTCCCATTTGGCCATTAGCGTTTTCAAATTGACGACCATTTTGCCCACCTCCTCCTCCCATTTGGCCATTTCCGTTCCCAACTTGGCCATTTTGCCAATTTTCGTTCCCAGATTGACGACCATTTTGCCAACTTCCTCTTCCCGTTTGGCCATTTCCGTTCCCAAATTGGCCATTTTGCCAATTTTCCTTCCCAGATTGACGACCATTTTGCCAACTTCTTCCTCCCATTTGGCCATTTCCGTTCTCAACTTGGCCATTTTGCCAATTTTCGTTCCCAGATTGACGACCATTTTGCCAACTTCCTCTTCTCATTTGGCCATTTCCGTTCCCAAATTGGCCATTTTGCCAATTTTCGTTCCCAGATTGACGACCATTTTGCCAACTTCCTCCTCTCATTTGGCCATTTTCGTTCCCAAATTGGCCATTTTGCCACCCGAATTGCCCTTTTTCGCCATCAATTTGGCCACTTCTTCCTCCAAATCGACCATTTTGCCAATTCCCGCTTCCCTGTTGTTGGCCATTTCTTTTGCCCTTTTCATCCCCAGCGGCAGCAGTCGATTGATCGTTTCCGCCACCGTAACCATAGCCACTATCGTAACCGTACTGCCCATTGGTTACTGTCCAGAATAAAATTGCGCTGATGAAAAGAGTCAAATGATCATAAGAAGCAGATAACATTATTTTATTCACGAATATTAAATAATTCAATAAAAAAATAATGAAAATTAAACTATTTATTTCAGTGATTTATGAAACCCAAAGGATCAAATGATTAATAATTAAATTGCTGTTGCTCTTTATTATTATGATCCCTTTTTAATAAAAAAAAAGGAAAATATTTAAACTAAATTAAATATAAAAAAATAAGTTAAGGAAAACTTTGGAATTACTAACGAAATAAAAAATGAAATAAATACAATTAATGAAAAATTTTGTTTATATATCCAATTTCCGAGGTTTAAATTTAAAATTTGTCTAATCGGCGAACAAAAAAAAGAGAGCGATCATTAGTAATTGGCAGAACAAACAATCCAATTTTACGAAGAAGGAAAAGACAAAATGAAAACAAAAGAAAGAGTAATTTGACACTTAACGGAACTGATTGATTGTTGTCAAAATTTAAATTTGGAAATTGGACGAGTGCCAATGACAAAATTCCCCGAGCCCCTCTCCCCAGCGCCAAAAATAATTAATTAACTGATTTGCGCACTTAGAAATTTGACAAGGTTGTCAAATTAACAAATTAAAAAATGCCAATAGTGATATTGACGTAAGGAGCCAAGTGCGTTTGGCCCGCACTGTGTCTTCGCTGATTTAGGAAGCAAAAATCGGTCAATCCTTGGGATTTGGGAATGTTTCCCCCTAGGTTCGTGGAACTTATAATACCATATTTTCTCTAATAGCCCCCAGGGGCTGCTATTTTTCGATCCCCTACTAGAGGGGGGAGGGCATTCGATCTTTTTTTGTATTGTCGTAAATAAGTAAATTAAAAATTAACACACAACATAGCAAAAACAATTGGAAGTGAATTTAACTTAAATGACAACAAAGAAAATAATAGTGAGCTTCTTTCCTAAAATAGAAACAACTTCCTTAAATTACTGACCCTCCCAAAAAATTCCATTTTTGAAAAGAATTGAACCCCCCCCCCAACCTCTCCTCTTTTTGCTTTTTATATGTGAATGTACTTCATTTGATAAAAAATACATTAAAAATTGTTCAAAAAATTTGGCGAAGAATTTTTGTTTTCAAAATTTAAACTATAATACCATTTTTATATGGCAATTGCCATATTTTAGGAGTCTGTGCCATATTTGGTGTTTTGCCATATTTTTTGGTCTTTAAAAATTTGTCGTTTTGACCCAAATTTGCACGAATTTAGCAAAATTTTGTTCAATATTTTGAAAAATTCCTTTTACTTTCAAAAACGTTCACTGCTCTTTGCTAAAAATTGAACAACCCACAAAAAAGATTTATTTTTAATTTAGCGAAACAGTTTTTTATAACATTTTTTTCTTTCATTAACTAATTGAATTCGCTTTCATGCAATTTAAAATAAAGTTTGGCAAAATGTTGGAAGCCAAACATGCCAATGCATTGAGTGCGTCTCGCCAACTGCGTCCTGAGGCCAACTGCGTCTGGCCAACTGCGTCTCATGCTGGTATTCACAATGCTAACTATCCGCAGCTTTATCGCTAGCTGCAGATAAATCCGTATTCACAATGCTAAGGATTAAAATCCGCATGCACAATGACAATTTCTTCACAAAAAAATCCCTAGCATCAGCTGCAGCTAGGCTTCGTATGCACAATGCTAGGGATAGGGTAGCGACTACCTAGCTGCGGATTAAAATCTCTAGCCTCATCGAGATGAGGATATTTGCAAAAAAATAATTGCTTTTTATTTAATTTTTTATTAAAAAATTGTTTTAAAATTTATATAAACCGTCAATTTTTCATTGTTTTTACATCCACTTGCTTGTTTTGAGCAATAAAGCGAAATTTTGAATTTTTTTTAATTTTGCTTTTTTCTTTAATAAGGACCCGGTTGTTCGAACTGGTCGAATTGGATGTCAGATTCGTAATCAGCGACATCGAAAACCCCAGAAAGTGTATTAGACGATTTTCAAAATTTTTTCAAAAATCGGTCAAGCACCAGCTACTAGCTAGAGATAGGAAAAGAAATAAAGACATAGTGAGAGAGCTATCCGGAGCTAGTAGCTACAGATAAAAAAATCGCTAGCTGCGGATAAATATCCTTATCATTGTGAATACGGATTTTATCTACAGATTTTTTTATCTGCAGCTACCCTATCCGCATATCCGTAGCTGCGGATAAATATCTCTAGCATTGTGAATACCAGCATCAGTTAAAAAAATAAATAAATAATCGCCAAGTTTTTTTTTCAAAAACCGAACCCTAGTCCACAATTTTTTTGAAAACCGAACCCTAGTCCACAATTTTTTTTTAAAAACCGAACCCTAATCCCCATTTTTTTGTCATAACTAGGGATGCGATTTTTAGTTAAATACCTAAAATTTTTGCGCACTTGTAACGTTGAGATAAGCATAAAAAACGAGTTTTTAGCTTGGTTTGGAGCTTTTACACCCACTTTTATAATACCTATTTTTACCTATTTCGGGATTTTTCTACCTATTACCTAGTTACCTAATTTGATACCTATTTCGGCATTTTTGGTGACTTTTTCAGGATTTTGAATAATTTCATAAGGAAAAGGCCATGGAAAATGAAAAATAGACCCCCTAAGATGGGCTTTTAAAATTTTAAAAAAGTATACCCCTAAAAACAGGAACTTTTTCTTAAAAAAATAATCTCAAAAGCCAATTTTTTTTTTGGCAAATATGGAACTTTTTTAAATCTTTCCCCATTCCATTTGAATGAGTTTTACGCCGGAAAATCTCGAAAAATTTCTGATTTTTAACACCAACAAAGGAAAATGACCATTTTTTTGTGCTCAAAAATCGTTAATAAAAAAAAAATTTATTTACCTATTTTGGTACTTATTTCGGAATTTTTGTACCTATTTAATACCTATTTTGAGATTTTTTTCTACCTATTTAAGTACCTATTCTAGGATTTTTCTTACCTAAAAATCGCATCCCTAGTCATAACCGAACCCAAGAGTTTTTTAGGAAAACCTAACCCACAAATTTTTTTTCTGAAAAACAAAATGGAAATTTTTAAGGCTGGAGGTTGCTTTTCAAAAAACAAGGATCCGGTTTTCACAAAAATTGGAGACTGGGTTCGGTTTTCAAAAAAAGTTGGAAACTAGAGTTCGGTTTTTAAAAAAGTTGGAAACTAGGAAACAAGGATTCGGTTTTCAAAAAAGTTGGAAACTAGGGTTCGATTTTTAAAAAAGTTGGAAACAAGGGTTCGGTTTTCAAAAAAAAAAACTAGAGGGTTAGTTATTTATTTTTTAATGAGACGCAGTTGGCCAGACGCAGTTGGCCAGACGCAGTTGGCCAGACGCAGTTGGCCAGACGCAGTTGGCCAGACGCAGTTGGCCAGACGCAGTTGGCCAGACGCAGTTGGCCAGACGCAGTTGGCCAGACGCAGTTGGCCAGACGCAGTTGGCCAGACGCAGTTGGCCAGACGCAGTTGGCCAGACGCAGTTGGCCAGACGCAGTTGGCCAGACGCAGTTGGCCAGACGCAGTTGGCCAGACGCAGTTGGCCAGACGCAGTTGGCCAGACGCAGTTGGCCAGACGCAGTTGGCCAGACGCAGTTGGCCAGACGCAGTTGGCCAGACGCAGTTGGCCAGACGCAGTTGGCCAGACGCAGTTGGCCAGACGCAGTTGAGCAGACGCAGATGACCCGTACTGATGCATTTTGAGCGGCATTGATACTAACGGCCACCGCTAACGGCCCCAGCGTTTCAACCCCCGTGTTTCGGCCCCAAGCCAAAAATAGAGAAAATTAAGTATTCAAATTTTTCTAGTTTTTTTTCAAACGTATCTCTAACCTTCAAACCTACCCCTAGTTTTTTTTTGAAAATTTGACTAGCCCTTTAGTTTTTGCAAATTTTTAAAAACAAGGGCTAGGTTTTGAAGGTTAGGCTTAGGTTTCAAAAAAAACTAAGTGGCTAGCCAAATTTTCAAAAAAACTAAGGGTAGGTTTTCAAAAAAAAAAATTGGGTATGTAATTTTCTCTATTTTTGGCGTGAGGCCGAAACGACACCGGGGCCAAAACGATATTATGCCGAAACGCGGGGGCCGAAACGCCCAAGACCCGAAACCTGAATTAAGCTTACAGAAATAGACGTGGGAGTTATTGATTAATTGTTTACGCCATAAACAGTAATATTCAAAAAAAACAGTTATAATGTCGTGTAAAAAAAAGGGTCCATAAATTTCGGCATTTATTTATTTATTTTCAAAATTCATCTTCGTCCCTTTTTGCAATGTTTGTTGATTGTCCATTTCTGCTGATCAGTAGTGATCGTCACTTTATTCGCGCCATTTACGCAGGTCCATTTGGGCTAAGTTGGCACATGGACTGTGCCGACCACTGACGGAAGCAAAAACGCTTTCGGTGGCAATTGGTCGATGTGATCGCCGTTGTCACAAAGCAGACGGGACAAGCTGTGTGCCAACAGAATTGTGGATTAATGAAGTAATAAAAGCAGTTTCTATTTACCGCTAAATTCAAAAATGGTCCTATATTTATGGAACACCCTTTTTTGAAAAAAAACCTAACATTTTTTCCGTTATCAATTCGGTTGCTCAATTCGAAGATTGGCCGGAGTTTTTGATGAAATCGATTTGTTGGAAGATGAAAACAATGGATTTTTTGAGTGATCATTTTCATTGGAATTACCTACACAGAAGTTTTATGAGATAACTAGGAAACAAGGATTCGGTTTTCAAAAAAGTTGGAAACTAGGGTTCGATTTTTAAAAAAGTTGGAAACAAGGGTTCGGTTTTCAAAAAAAAACTAGAGGGTTAGTTATTTATTTTTTAATGAGACGCAGTTGGCCAGACGCAGTTGGCCAGACGCAGTTGGCCAGACGCAGTTGGCACGGCCAGACGCAGTTGGCCAGACGCAGTTGGCCAGACGCAGTTGGCCAGACGCAGTTGGCCAGACGCAGTTGGCCAGACGCAGTTGGCCAGACGCAGTTGGTCAGACGCAGTTGGCCAGACGCAGTTGGCCAGACGCAGTTGGCCAGACGCAGTTGGCCAGACGCAGTTGGCCAGACGCAGTTGGCCAGACGCAGTTGGCCAGACGCAGTTGGCCAGACGCAGTTGGCCAGACGCAGTTGGCCAGACGCAGTTGGCCAGACGCAGTTGGCCAGACGCAGTTGGCCAGACGCAGTTGGCCAGACGCAGTTGGCCAGACGCAGTTGAGCAGACGCAGATAACCCGTACTGATGCATTTTGAGCGGCATTGAGACTAACGGCCACCGCTAACGGCCCCAGCGTTTCAACCCCCGTGTTTCGGCCCCAAGCCAAAAATAGAGAAAATTAAGTATTCAAATTTTTCTAGTTTTTTTTGAAACTTATCCCTAACCTTCAAACCTACCCTAGTTTTTTTTTTGAAAATTTGACTAGCCCTTTAGTTTTTGCAAATTTTTAAAACACAAGGGCTAGGTTTTGAAGATTAGGCTTAGGTTTCAAAAAAACTAGGGGTAGTTTTTCAAAAAAAAAAATTGGGTATTTAATTTTCTCTATTTTTGGCGTGAGGCCGAAACGACACCGGGGCCAAAACGATATTATGCCGAAACGCGGGGGCCGAAACGCCCAAGTCCCGATAAACTTGGCACTTAAGCAACTGAAAATATAACCTAAATTAAGCTTACAGAAATAGACGTGGGAGTTATTGATTAATTGTTTACGCCATAAACAGTAATATTCAAAAAAAACAGTTATAATGTTCGTGTAAAAAAAGGGTCCATAAATTTGGCATTATTTATTTTATTTTTCAAAATTCATCTTCGTCCCTTTTTTGCAATGTTTGTTGATTGTCCAATTTCTGCTGATCAGTAGTGATCGTCACTTTATTCGCTCCATTTACGCAGGTCCATTTGGGCTAAGTTGGCACATGGCACTGTGCCGACCACTGACGGAAGCAAAAACGCTTTCGGTGGCAATTGGTCGATGTGATCGCCGTTGTCACAAAGCAGACGGGACAAGCTGTGTGCCAACAGAATTGTGGATTAATGAAGTAATAAAAGCAGTTTCTATTTACCGCTAAATTCAAAAATGGTCCTATATTTATGGA
Organism: Heterodera filipjevi; assembly: GCA_039877585.1. Lineage (NCBI taxonomy): Eukaryota > Metazoa > Nematoda > Chromadorea > Rhabditida > Heteroderidae > Heterodera > Heterodera filipjevi. Next base: position 41,023 of record JBDPZO010000041.1, on the reverse strand, counting down.
ACACCCTTTTTTTGAAAAAAAACCTAACATTTTTTCCGTTATCAATTCGGTTGCTCAATTCGAAGATTGGCCGGAGTTTTTGATGAAATCGATTTGTTGGAAGATGAAAACAATGGATTTTTGAGTGATCATTTTCATTGGAATTACCTACACAGAAGTTTTATGAGATAACGAGGAATGATCGAAAAATAGACGCCCTGGGCGTCTATTAGAGGAAATACGGTAAAGAAGCCATTTTTTGTGAGCGTTAGTTCCTCATACCCCCAGGGTTTCCAGATGAAAATTTTCCAAAGCACGCATTTGGCTGGCAATAATCAGCATTTAGTATTAGCCTTATTTTTGTATTTTTTGGCTGTTTTTTTAAATTTGGTAAAAACGCAAAAGGGTGAGTGACGGTGGTATCGAAAGGCACCCCCAGGGAGAAATCTTTCAAATTTGGGTGTATTTTGGTTGTGCTGGGTCGTTTGTTAAGCCACTATGGGCGTTGTTAAATCCGCCATCCCCCCTCGCCCGAGAAATTTCTTTTAAAGATTTATGAATTTTTAAGAAAATTTCAAAAAAATTAGAAAAAAATAAATAACTAAAAGAATAAAAAAATCTCCGAAAATTTTTGAAAAATAATTTAAAAAGCATAAATTTGAACTATAAAAACTAGATAATTTTTTCTTATGAAGGATGCCATGAAATATAAGTTAAATTTTCCCAAAAATTTCTAGCGGGATCTTTTTTGTTTCAAAATTTTAAATTATATTTTTTTCTTAACTCTAAATTTTTAAACAAATTCTATATTTTATAAAATTTTAGTTTTTTATTTTTTCGATATTTAAGTTTTTTCTTAATTTTTTGAAGTTTTCTTAAAAATTCGTAAATCTTTAAAAGAAATTCTCGGCGGAGGATTATTAAAGGCATTATAGAAGCTCTAACCATGGAATTCCTACTAATAATGAAGCATCATTTATCGCGAGGATTACCCAAATATTTTTTAAAATTTTCCAATTCACCTCGACTTTTTCAGCTCGGCCAACTGAGCACTGGAGAAAATGCCCGGGTTCTCGAAGTAAAACCTGGATAAACGGCACAATTTGGATTTACTCAACATGTATATTCCTGTCCCCACCTGTCCCCGTCCCGAGTGCGTTTGAACTGATCACCAATTATGCAAGCAAAAGTTGGGCCAACCAGCGCACCAAATAAAGGCTCTTCAACCAACCCACCGACGTACAAATCGATGTCATCTGAATTTGGCACAAAATTATTTTAGAGCATCCGAACAAAAAAAGGAATTAGGAAAATCGGAGAATTTCAAAATTTACTAATAGATGGAGCGCAAAAAGCTCTCGGCAGCTTTTAATAAACTCATCCCGGCCATGCGAATCTCAAAACAGAATTCGAGCAAAGACTTTCTAGAATAAGTCGAAAGCTCTACATGTCTGAAACTATTTTCAATCTGTCTCTAAGTGATCAATAAAAAAAGCTACACTTTAATAATCGAAAAAACTCGAATTTTTATTTAGAATTTTTTTTTATAGATTCGGTAAATCCTTTTTGATTTTTGATGACTAATAGTGCTCTTTCTTAGCTTTCAGTAAAAAAAAAATTTGGGGGTTAGCAAAAACTTAAGGCGAATGGCTCTTGCGCTCGTTTATCGGTTCCGCGCCGATGGTTCTCACCCGGCGAAGTGTACAATGTCGACAAAGCTCCGCGAATGGACGGGTCCCGGATTTGATCAGCAAGTTCGTCAAAAGTTGTGGCCGAATTCAGTCCGCAAACGCGTCTCATTTTGTTGTAAGAGGGAATTCCGTGGTCCCTTCCCCGCATAATGTTCACCGTGCCGAGATCAGTGCTGAACATTTGGCCATCATTGGGTTACCCATCGAAATTTTGGCCCAAAAAAATTAACTTTCATCCAGTCAAGAAAAGTTCCGAAATTTTTGAAAATCGGTGACGAGAATTTTCTAATTGCCCATTTTTTGCCCAATATCTTTTGTTTCATTTTTAGGTCGATGTTTTGTCAAATTTTCTTAAATGCCCATTTTCTAAAATTGCCCTTCGATTTTGTTTTTTTTCTGTTTTTAAGGCATTATCAAAAACCGCTTTCTTTTATGCCGCCGGTCTATCATTCGTTACGCTAAATTTAAGCCCCAATTATTTTGTTGTGCCCATTTGTACCAATTTCGACCTTTGTCCCATTTGTGGCTCATTTGTCTATTTTATATGTCCATTTGTTTACACGTACGCTGAGAACAGATGTTCTGTCACCGCAGCAGTCATTTGTTGTGGTCGTTTAATTGGTGTGT
>JBDPZO010000041.1:0-33917 GCA_039877585.1 Heterodera filipjevi | reverse complement strand
GTGTGTTCCAAAAGCCTCGTAACACCGGATCAATGCCGCCCTCCGACAATAATTTTTGCGCTTTGAAAGGGCCTTAATTTATTAAATTAAATAAAGGTATCAAAATGCCAACAAATTCAAAATTCCAGGGCTTATAGTTTTACGAAGTATTTGGATTCTAACAATTAATATTTCAGGCGTCAGAATCCGACTTCTAGGGTTCTTATCTTGCCACCGGTCCCCCTAATGGAAATGCCCATTCTGCCTGAGTCCGATAAGAAGTCAAAGGCGAAAATCCGATAATTTTTCAAATCACCACTCATCCAGCTCACCTTCATTGAGTGGTAATGGACGCCGGTATTGAGTTCATTCTCCGAGTCGAAGATATGTTTCCTGAATAAGAAAAAAAGTGAAACGATTATTTACTAATCAAAATATCACAAATTCTTGTGCTCATGTCAATTCTTTTGTCACCTACCAATTTGAATTTTTATAAACATAATTTAATTTTCCATAAGTTTTATTACATCTCTTCTTTAGGGGGGGGGGGGGGAGTGGTATAAATTGAAAATGACAAATCGGGGCAGGGTGGGATTATAAGGGGGCCCAGCAGGTTCTTAAATAAAACTAAGAGTGATCATTGATCACTTTGTTGCACAAATCAATCGATAATTCATTGATTGGTCGGTATTCTCGGAAAACTCACTATGATCATCCATGCCCAAAACGGAACGCAGCGGGGGTGAACTCGTTGGCCACGGTGGGATCCACGTTTGGGTCATACCCGTTGTAGGGACCGACAGACGTTCGGCACCGGAAGGGCCAAACATCAACGGCACAAACTCGTTGTAAAGGACGGCTTGGTTTGGGCACCGACAATCTTACGACTCTCCTGCAATTTTGAATGATGCAGCTGAGATGACTAATATGAGCACAGATTTGGGGTGAGAAGCAATTGCAGCACCAGAGGCCGTGGGATCGAGACCCACCTAGGGCAAACATTTTGAATCCAAATGGTACCCAAATTGCAGAATTTGATCAAGTTAGAAAAAGGTTATGTGTGTTAAACTTGGCTAGTCCGGAGATGGGGTTTTATCCTACCCTTCATGAACAAGTGAATTTAAATTTTAAAACGAAGAATTTCACACAAAAAATTGCATTGCCTGATTATTAGTCAAAACAAGGCCACAGAAAAATAGTTAGATCACCTCACTAATCAATAACAAATATTTGTAGACCTTTATGGCATCACAGTTGTCATTGTCAAATTTAGTCTCTGTTTAAACCATTGTAAAAAGTTGGCATAATATTTTGGCACTTTGCCCACCGAAAAATACGGTCACCGCTCCATGCGCGGTTCAGCGATTGGAGCACGTGCGCAATTCTGCAAAAATGCCATAAAAACGAAACAAAAAATTTAATGCCACCTGTTGTGTTCCCGTGCGAAAATTATGTACAGAGAAGAAAGACCAATGAACTGAAAATCAGGAAACTAATTTAGGGTAGGGGACCGGCGATGCCGATAGGGCGCCTGGAAAATTTTAAAAATTGGGATTGATTTTTAACAGATTTAGACCAAAAAATTATCAATTTTGGAATTTTTTTGAAACAAGCAAAATATGACAGAATGCCAATATTTGAAAATTTTGCATGAAATGGACATTTTAACTAGAGACCGGACAAAACAATTAATTGATCAAAAAAATCAATTAATTGGAGCATAAATTTATCAATTAATTGATCATTAACTGATTGATGAAAATTGCAATAATCAAAAAATGAAATTTCAATAAAAGGATCAATATGATCAATTAATGATGACCCGAGCTCTAATCAATATGAGTGACAATTCAAACAAAACAATTAATTGATCAAAAAAATCAATAATTGGAGCAATAAATTTATCAATTAATTGATCAATTAACTGATTGATGAAAATTGTCAATAATCAAAAATGGAAATTTCAATAAAAGGATCAATTAATTGATTGACCCGAGCTCTAATCATATGAGTGACAATTCAATACAAAAAAAATTGATCAATAAAATCAATTAATGGACCAAACAATAGTCAATTTATTGATCAATTAATTGATTGATGAAATTTTCAATAATCAAAAAAGGGAATTCAATAAAATGAGCAATTAATTGATCAATAATTGTTGATCCAGGTTTCGATCTCTAATTTTAACATTTAATAACCAAAATTCCGATTTAAAAGGAAACCTTTGAAATAAGGACCCTTTTCATTTTCTAAGCGGCGAAGCCAATTTGAAAAGAAGTCCTTTGATTTTAAGGACGAATCCGAACCCTGGCTTAATGTATTTGACTGATCAATGATCAGTGTTGCCATTACAATGTTGACGCGGCTGTCACCAGACACAAACGCTGCGCAGGGCAAGTTCCGCGGCTGACAGCAGCACCGCAACGACTGGTATCAACAGGCAACATCACCGTGCTGTTGAAGCGGGACATCTTCAGAAATCCACTACGACCGTCAAGCACCTTTAGCCTAAAGCGTGCACTGATCACTGATGCTATCAGCCGGGGGTGATCGGAGAACCCTAACCACTTTAACTACACTGATCAACCCTAATTGATTTTCCAAGCAAATTGATCAAAGAACAATGCCATTAGCTAAAACGAACAATTCCTTGGCATTTGAGCCATAAATGTTGATCCGTCCACAAAGGCGGTGTTCTCGTTCAGCTGTTCGCGCGATTTTCCCTGCTGCTGTGGTCACCAAAGCCGCAAATTGTAGCCGACCGAGACATCTTCAGACAACCCTTCTGACGAAACCTTTGCAAATGATTTCATTCTGATTGCTATTTGAAAATGATCTTACACAATTATTAAAAGCCCCAAAAATTTTGCCTTGGAAAATTCTCTGATAGTCCCATTTTCAGGTATCGGACGTAAATGCCGGTCTCGAACCCGGCTTTTGTGTCTAGCACGGGTGGCCCAAATTTCTAGAGCGGGGACGTGGTCCGGTCCCCGGGGACTATTCCCGGGAGTCCCGCTCCCGTTCCCGGTTGATATAACATTTTTTCCTATTTTCAAGCTGCCTTTACTCGGTAATTCCGCGGCGCTCTTAATTTGAAATAAAAAGTCGCTAATAACGAATCTGACGCCTCCTTCAATCAAGAATACCGCCTTATTTATTCTCAAATTCTCCGCCTTCTGCATTCTTACATTTCTACAGCGATATTCCCGAAGGCCGGAAAACAAAACACCCAGGAACTGGGAAGGAGACAGGAATACGAAAAACCCCTGGAAATTCCCGGTCGGGGACGGGAATGCCAACAACCCTAATTTCCCGAAAGTGAAATGGCAGCCTGAAATACTTTCCATTATTAATTCATATATTTTTGGTTAAATTTATCTTTTGAAACAATTTTACTGTTCTCTTTATATGTTGGATCCGACACCAATGGCCAGACTCAATGGCCCTTCGACTCAAACAGCCCGACTCAAACGACCCGTACCGTCGACATTTAGAGTTGGGGACGTTTCGGCCCACACGTTTCGGCCCCGACGAACCGGCCCTTTCGGCACCCACGATTCGGCCCCGGGGTCGTTTCGGCCCAACCAAAAAAAGAAACACTTTTTTTTTGAAAACTTGACCCCCTATTTTTTTTGAAAAGGTGATGGTAGTGATGATGAAGCGGCTGGCACAAAGACAACGGTATCAAAATGTGCCAGCGGCGGTGATGGCGGCACAACAACAAAATTATTGTCCGGCATTGGCACTTCCCTGCTGGACGGTGTGGTCAGCACAATCGGTGGCCGCCTTGCCAATGGGGCGGTGAACAAAGCGACCGGCGGCGGTGCTGTAAGCAGGGGACGAAGAAAGGCACAAACACCCCAATTCTGATCAAAGACTGTTTTTGTGATTTTAAATGGATATCCTTTAATAAATTTGGATGTGAAGGCAACTCTGTGAATTGTTTTATTGTATTTTGAAAAATTTGAAAGGGTGGTGGTGTCTATCAGAATACAAAAAGTGAGAAAATAAGATCAGTGTTCATTTTTTAGAAAATTTCATTAACGGAATAATTTTGTAATTCCCTCGGCGCAACAAAGTTTAATAAGCCACTAAGCATAATTGCCAGGATGGCGATCTCAAAACATCAAAAATAATTAATAGTTTACGATATTTAGGTCTTTCTTGGATAATCAAAAAATTCATCAAAATTTAGTGTAATTTTATTGAAAAAAAATTAAAATAATTGATTATAAAAAACTATAATTGTTAAAATAATTGATTATAAAAAACTATAATTGTTAAAATAATTGATTATAAAAAACTATAATTGGTACCGAAACGCTAAAAAATCTCGATATTCAAAGCAAAACGAAATTCCGATACCATGAATTTTTGCGGAAATCGGGACCGGCATTATCCCTGGTGAGGTAGTTTGTCGAGGATGTCGGATTGAAATGTTTGGATCGGTTAAGGGGCCAAAAAGAATAACGGAATTTTTATTTTGGCTTCTTCTTCCTTTCGCTTTTCTTCCGCGTTTTGCAACATTTTTTTCAGTTTCTCATCGAATTTCTTTACCTTTTCTTCCCTTTTTTCTTCGCTTTCATTTTCCGATTTAAATATTTCTTCTAAATTTTGCATGGAAATTTTCGGGTTTTCCACATTTTCCAATTTGCATTTTTTGATCTGACGAAATTCCGAATTAAAATAGGACTTCGATATTTTGTTAAAACATTTTACGACATCAATTAGTGCCCCATCATAAGGTTGTCAACTTTTCTGATAAGAAGCAGAGAATTTATGGCCTTTACGGGGTCATCATCTAAAAACATCCTTTTAATATTTTTATTCAATGCATTTTAGAATTTCATCATAAATTCGAATGTGAAGCAATATATAACCTTCAGAATCCACATTTAATAAATCGTAGAAAATATTCAAATTTTTTGGTATTTTTGGCATTCTTTTCGCTTTTTTAGTCCCAATTCCTTCCCATTTTTGACACATTTCCATTTCTTTTTCATCAAAAACACTACGCCAAGATGAGCGTCATATTTTTGGCCCAAATTCTCCTTATTTTGTTCAAGAGTGTCACTAATTGTCAGTCTGTTGAGAAGACCCGACAAATTATACTGATTTTGCTCGCAAACTTGTTCAAAATAAAATTGGCCTCTCAGAAATGCAATAAATACTTTATTTTCAATCTGAATGTTTGCTTTTCATTTTAAAAATGTTTTTGGTTGACCAAATTAAATAATGGGAAAAAGAGAAAGTTTTAGATTTATTTTCTGTTGTGACTGGGAAAGTGGACAACATCTCAGTCACAATATTTTCGTTTTTTTTTAAATTTTAAACTTATATTTCCTAAAAATTTTGTTTAATAATTGTTGGGATTATTATTATTATATTGAACTCGCCTTGTATACACGCCCATAAAATGGTGAACTGCACAAATAGTAGTTTTTTTTCATTTTATCCATTTTTTCCTCTTCTCGATCTTTTTTTTAGCATTCTGTTCAATTTTTTGTCCAATTCTTCGCGAATTGTTTTATTCCAATTGCCGAAATTTTCGACATAATTCCGAAATTTATTCTCGTTTAGCAAATTCACGTTATAAGAATTATGAAAGTTTAGCGCTTCTATCGTTTTCTCTGCGGTTTTCTTTCCAAAAATTGTCCTTGATCTCATGCCAAGAAGGTCTACTGTTTTAACTATTGACATAATTTTATGTTCTCCGTTCTTCAAAAATTGGCCTAACTGCGGGCATTTGTTTGGCCATCATTCGCTGTTCAGTTGCCGAAACAATGAACAAATATTTGTAAAGAAAGTGCACATAATTGCGATATGTTTCACAGATTAATCTTAATTTTTTTTCGGCTTCACTTTCATCCGCGATTTTTGCACAATGCCAACTCTGTCTCATCAAATACAAAACGGGAAGATATCTCTCAAATTCTTTTGACAATTTCATACTTTCTGTGGGATTATTCTTGTCCAATGCATTACAAAATTGTTCAAAATTGGACTGTCCTTTTATAAATGGGATAATTGCGAGATCATCTAACTGAAATTAATTTAAACAATACAAAAAAAAAAAAATTCTTATGATAATTATACCGTTTTTTTCCATATAAAATGGATAAAGCGACCGCCGTATGCTGTATTCGTTAAAGTTGACAATATAATTTGCTGATGAGTTTCTTTTGCTTGACGATTCATTCGATTCTTCCGCCGACGATTCATTCGATTCTTCCGCCTTTTTAAACATTCCCTCCAAAATGCCGTCAAATTTTGGACGAATTAAATTTAAATGACTTTCTTTGATTTCATTTTCCCATTTTAAATCAAATCCCATTCGAACAACTTTTTCTTGCAATGTTTCTTTTTCTAAGTTTGCTGCATATTTCAATTCTTTCTGATTGAATAATTTTGGCTCATAATTTTTCATAAAAAATGTTTTCAATTTGTGCCCATTTCTTTTGCCCACTTTCGTTTTGAAATAAAACTTCGAAATTATTGCCAAACTTTCCACCATATCGGTCATTGTACTCAATGCATAAATCTGCTGATAATAAAACATTGGCTTCACTGCATGGAATCCGGCGTAAATTCGAAAGAAATATTCGTACAAAATCTCTAAATGTTTTCGATATTTCTGGCATTCTGTTTGTTCATTCTGTTTAAATTCCTCTCCAATTTTGGCACAGTCCCAATTCTTTCTTAACAAAAACACTACGCCAAGATTAGCCACATATCTTCTCTCATAATATGCAATATTTTCTCCGTTTTCATCATCAAATCCTTTATCCTTACACAACTGCTCGAAATTGTGCGGATCTTTCACAAATTCGAGAAATAAGTGCTCATAATCGTACTTAAAAGAAAATTAAAAAAAAAATTATGATTAAAAAGTTTATTAATATTTCATTATTTACCAATTCATTTGCATTTGCAATGGGAAATTCAGCGACAAAAAAGAGCAGAAGAAATATTTCATAAATAAAATAAATCATTTTGAATACAAATTTTTGAAGTGAAAGTTTAAATAGGTAAAGATAAAAGTGTTCTCACTAATGGGAAGGGAAAAAATGAAAATTTTAATGGGTGCCAATGCCTATTTTTACTATTTTTGCCTTAACGCTAACTCGGTCCCGTTTCTTGGTTTTTATAAAATGTAAAAAATAAGGAAAGGTTTGGCTGTGCCGATAAGAGCCGCGAGCGAAAATTTAAAAAAATTGGGAGTGTTTAATAAATATTTTATCCCGAACAAAGTTGAAAACATTGTAAAATGAACTTGGAATTAGCCAATAATTTTGTTTGAATCTGAAGTGACATTTGCTGAGTTTTGGCACCGCTTTTATTGCCATTCCAATCGCCCGCCTGAAAGGGTGAAAAGGTGGGAGAAATATTATAAGGAAGACGGTAAGACAGAATACGATAGTATGCAAATTGAAGAGAGTGGTAAGAGAGAAACAGCACAGGAGAGTATGAGTTGGCAGTCGAGCACAGCCCAAATTTGGCAACACATCGATCGCATGGATTGGCTATTGGTGGCTTTATAGGCCGAAATTGAAGAAGGAATATGAATTTGGTCATGTCCCACCCATATGCTTTATTATTCATCCACCAATGGATGAGCGCCCAATCGCTGCTCATAGGCAAAATTGGTAATGTTATTGCCATGGGTTGGCCCTGTGCCGAAATAAAACAGAACAGCAATGAATGCACTTCATTAGCATTGGTTTTTCTTCTTAATATTTCTTTAACATTAAATGAAATAGAAATTTGTATTTTCGTTGCTTTTAAGTAAAGTTATGAAGTGTTATGTCGAAAATTCTGTAAAATGGTGGAATTTATGAAAAGACCAAAGTGGCTGTTTTTAGGAAAGGACCTAGCAACACGCCTTTGTTTGAAAAGGGGCCAATACTTTTGGCAATAATTTAATGCGCTTTTTTAGCTGGATATGTTATTGCCATATGACATCCCTTTGTTTTAATCGCCTTTTGTCAGTCCCGCCGGTTGGTCATGGTCCCGAGACCCCGCTTTTCTGGTCCCGGCCTCGTCCCCGGTTTTTTTCCGAAAGTCTCGGTCCCGATCAACTCTAGTAAAAAAGAGGGTTATTGTGCTCGTCTGGCTTCTCACATTCTCGCCTTTTTCATGGTCCTCACTCTCGCATTTCAGCGCGTAACAAACATAACGCCATGCTCTCTTTTTAAAATGAACTTGGAATTGGCGCCACAATTTTGTTTGAATGTGAAGTGACATTTGCTGTGTTTTGGCACTGATTTTATTGCCATTCCAATCGCCCGCCTGAAAGGGTGAAAATTTTGACTGGATATTTTATTGGCATATGACATCCCTTTGTTTAAAAAGGAGCCCATGCTTTTGGCAATAATTAAATGCACTTTTTTAGCAGGATATGTTATTGGTATATGACAGCCTTTGTTTGAAAAAGGGGCCAAAAATCCATTCATGGGTCTTTGAAATGCCGAAAAACCAATAATGGCTTTTAAAGTCTGCTAAATAAGTAGCGCTATTTGTAATCCAGTGTTTTATAAAATTATTATTTTTCAAACAAATTATTAATTAACAATAATAAAGTTAAAAATTATTTAATTGAAAAAAAAAATTTTTTTAAATATTCATTTATTTGAGGACTGTCGAAAAGTCCTTCTGTCGAAAAGTCCGCTGTCGAAAAGTCCTAGCGCCGTTGAAAACGAGCTGATTTATTAAAATTAGTTGAACAATACAGTAAAGTTCAAAGCTTGAACCTGTAATTACGAAAAAAAGTAAAAAAGTTCAGGCAATTTTCGGTTCATAAAAGTTTTTTTCTACATTTTCTGATTTATTATGTTCTTCTTAATATTAATGGGGAAAGATGGGTGGTAAATTTCAGCTCGATTGTCCATGGGAAGTAGGTGAAATGCCAAAAAAAAAATCTTGGGCGTTTACTTTTGAAACAGACTATAGCACTGAAATGCTGGCAATGAAACCGCCGCAATGAAAGCGCGGCAATGAAACCTCCCCTTTCTTGGGAAAAATTTAAAATTTTTGGCTTTATGTCTAAGCGAATTCTCATTTTTTGCAAGAAACGGCTCACCCTCAAAACGTCTCCGCCTCAAAATGTCTCCGCCTCGAAATGTCTCTGCCTCAAAACGTCTCCGCCTCAAAATGTCTCCCCAGCTAAAATTCTCATAATGTCTCCCATAAAAATTTCAAATTATAACAGAATTTTGATTTAAAATGATATTTAAAATACAAAAAAAGGATTACTAAACGAAAATTTATTCCAGGATAATACCAATGTATAATACAATATAAAAAATAATAACGAATTGTAAATTTATTTTTTTGATTTCCACCTTCCTCTCTTTTGGGCCCTTCCTTTGCTTCTTTTCTTCTGTTGCCTTCTTCTCTCAAATTTTTGGCACCAAGGCTTCAACAAAAAAAAGTAATCTCAATTGCCTGAAAGTGGTTCGGACGGCTTCGCCGTAGTCGTTTTTTGGCCATACAACGGCACGAGTCCAAGCCGTTTGAAGTTTTTGTAAAAGTTTTGGCCCATGTAAAACATGCAGCCTATATGCATGGTATTCGCAAAAGTTGATCTGATTGCCAGAATTTCTGCTTTTTGGAAGTCGCAGAGAACTAAAAAAATTACTAAATTGGTTTAATTCATTAGATTTTTTTCCGACTTTTGCTCGGCGATTCGTAGACATTCCCAAGAATTTTCTATTATTGCCGGCTCATCATGCACTTATTTGCCTGGTCAGAACCCATCGCGACTTACGTCTGATGAGCCAGTGAGTTCGGCTACCAAATCTTTGGTATCATCTTCATTTTCGCCATTGGTAATGTCGTTTTGTTCGCTTTGCTCCAGATTCGCTTCTTTCTCATCGCATAATTTCCCTGTAAGTATTAATAATAGTTTTAAAATACAATAACTTAGGTTTCTAATCAATTTATTAAATTATATACTTTATAATTTGAAATTTTTATGGGAGACATTATGAGAATTTTAGCTGGGGAGACATTTTGAGGCGGAGAAATTTCGAGGTGGAGACATTTTGAGGGGCAGCGGCAAGAAACTCTTCAAAATTAATTCATTTTACATTCAAAATGTGTAAACAAATCACACCAAATTTTCAAAATTTCCTCGGCACCACCAGACCCCAATCGCTTAGCATTTCTAAAAATCTATGTATCAAAAAAAACCACCAAAAATTATTTTTTTTGGTGCAAAATCTGTTACAAAATACATCCAAATTTTCAAAAATTGAGGGCGCAAATTTCAATGACAACCCTGCCATTGAAATTCCCGAAATAAGACAATTACAGGTCAAAAATAAGAAATTGTTGAAAACGCTGTTTAACAGTTAAAATTGAATTTTATTCAACTAAATCAAGCATTAACACCATATTTCTCTCCGCCAACTATTTTTCAGAGCAATTCCAGCTTTGAAATGAGAAATTAAATTTTCAATTTCGAAAAAGGAAAGAAGGGTCGGCGGTGCAGATAGGTGCCAACAAGAAATTTTTTAAGAATTAAATGAATTACTAAACAGATTTTCCCAATTTTTGGCATTATTTGAAAAATTATCAAAAGGATTAAATTTCAGGCGGTGCCGACAGGCGCCGCCGGGTTCTTCGGTTTTTGGAATATTTCGGTCGAACGGTTTCGGTTAAAAACCGAAAAAAACCGGAATCGAAAAAAACCGAAAACCCTGAAATTTTCTCGGTCCGTTTTTTCGGTCAAAACCCGAAATCGAAAAAAAACCGAAAAAAACCGACCGGTCCGATCTCTAATATTGGGTAGCTCTATTAACTACAAATTTTCATAAGTTTGATAGAGATTTAAGAAAGCTGTAGCCATAAAAAGTAAAAAAAAACTAATTTTTATTCTCTAAAAAGAATGAATTTTTTTTTTCAAATTTTAGTTTATAGAGCTAACAAATAGATATCGGACAATAGCAAGATCATGCAATTTGGTTGCGTTGGAGCAATGTTGTTAAGTGTTTTGTCGAAAAATCTATAAAATGGCGGTTTTTAGGAAACGCCCAAAGTGGCGGTCTTTAGGAAACGACCTAGCACCGCCTTTCTGCGACAATATTAAAAGATAAGCCAAAAAATAAATAAAGTACAATCAGAAAGTCTGAAGTCAAAAAATAGAAATGAGAAGGATTTTCCCTTCCGGACTTTAAACTGTTCCAAAAAGATTTCTTCATGGAGTTTTTCCAATTCCTGCACCGCTTCAGGCCACATACTGGCTGGCGTAGTCGAGTGTGCGGTGTCTTGGCCAAAATGCTAAGGTTTATTATTCGGGTTTGGGATGGATAAAATGGATTCTATATTCGTGACCCCAAAAACCGCCGGGAAATATGTTTTGCATGCGAATTATGAATGTCGGGTTTTGGTTTGAATTCAGGTTGGGAGTCGGAATTTTGGAAAACAAATTTTATATTCATGATCAGTGCCCCAAATTACCCTAGAATCAACGATTTTTTATTAAAATAAAAAATCGAAAAGGACAACAAATTGCACCAAAAATTTCATCAATCATCAGCTATCAACGGTACAATTGGCTCAGTGTACGACGATTTGAAATGGAAGCAAAAATGGAAAAAGACAAATATTAAAAAAGTCGTGGAAAAAGTGAAAAAGATAGAATCAAAGAAATAGCCTCTAAAATCATAAATTTGGGCGAAAAAAAGGAAAAGCCCAAAAATAAAAATTAATAAATGAGTGCAAAAGTCGGTGGCATTTTGGAAAGCGTTTTCTCTTTTCAATTTTATTCGCCTGCATTGGTCATCAACTTCTCGTTGCCCATATTCACCAGCATTGTTGTTCATACGTCTGCTTCTTCTTCTTCCCCTTCTTAGTGATGTGACGACAATTTTAGGTTCATTGACGAGGGTACTAATTTTTGCTTAATAACAATGATTGAAAATTTTAATTTAATTAAAATTTTTTTAATTTGTTTTTATTAAAATTTTAATAAAAGCTTATTTTCTTTGAAATCTTTAATTGAATATTAAAAATGAATTTATTTTATTTTTAAATGGTTTTAAATTTTCAAAGTTAATTGATTTAAATAATTGTCATACTTTTGAACATTTCAGAAAATAAGTCTTTCCCCATAAAGAAATGTTCCACAATCATTCCAACAATTTTCTTTGATTTGGTGCTGAGAAATGAATTCTTTTGAATGTTTTCATATATATGATTTATATCTAAATGTTTTATTTGGATTTTTTTCTCCATATTTTCCATTGAGTCTTCCAATTTTTTGCCGCTTTCCATTTGTTCACATAAATTTTTGTACAATTTCTTAGAATTTTCATCCATTTTTGACTCAAATTGGCCATCATCGCATAAAACGCCATACATTGTTTCTTCAATCCATGCAATAACAAAATATTTGTTTGTTTTTCCTGCTTTTATATTTGCAAATAAATTTGATGTCGAATCCACCAATTCCTCTAACGACTTAAACGATTCTAAAATTGTGGTCCTTAAAAGGGAAGCTCTGCCTGGAATTATTTCAGGATAATTTTTAAAAATTACGGTTAATAAATTTACGAATACAAAATCCCAGTTGAAAACCCCAGATTGGACAAACCAAACTCAACTATTTTAATTTATTGATCAATACTCTCCAACCTCTATTCTTTTTTTCGAAATCATTTTGATGAGTTACATTAAATAAAAATATTAAGAAGAATATTTTTGAATGATTCTTTTTGAGGAATAATTCATTTCGAATAAATTTCTCGAGCTAAAATGATAAATAAAATTAAATATATTTTATAAACATTGATTTCCTGTAACTTCCAATAATGAAAAGCCTAATTTATTTGCTTTCTTTTTTTATTAAGGTTGTAAATTTACTATTTGCTTTGATAAATAGATAAATCCTGAAATTGAACCTGCTTCCCCAGCGCCATCATCATTTGTTACTACATTGATTTAATGAAAATCTATTTTATGAAATTCTGAATTTGAGGGGAGTAATGATTAAACGTGAAAAAGACATGATGGAGATATTAAGCTTATCAATAAAAGCATAAATAATTGCACATTAATCATTAGGGACAGAGCTGTTCAAACGGCTACCGGTCCGAGTGCCGAATAGAACAAAAAAAAAAAAATTCCGAGTTCCGAATGGCACAAAAAAAGCCAAAATGGCTTTTTTTAAAAAAAATAAAACATAAAAGCCTAGACCTAGTCGAGCTTAAGCTTATGCCAAAGTTTAGACCTAAACTAAGACTTAATTATAGAGTAATGTCTGTTTAAAAAAATCATTCGGAACTCGGCCTTTTCGGCACTCGGACATTATTTACACTATTCGGCACTCGGAATTTCGGCACTCGGAGCGGAAGCGGTTCAAACATGAAAAATTACCATTTTTTGCTGTTTCAGTTATATCGTGATTTTTTCAAGATCTGGGCTCTATTCTTATGCTATGAAGAAAGGGGCTCAAAATAAGCATTACTAAAGGCATATTTCGCCATTTTTGCCTTTAGGGTTTGAAGTATTTTTTCAAAATTTATGAAAAAAATTAGGATGAAATAGTGTAGATTTAATATATTTTTTTTTAATTTCAGCTCAGGTGCCGGTATTGGCCTAACAATCTTTAATTCGACCAATATTTCTATGCCACATTTTATTTTGCATCATTTGTTGATGTTCTGGGCAGAATAAAAAAAATTGCAAAGATATTTTTTTAGTACGGAGACGGAAAGGAAAAATATTTCTAAGAAAATAGCGCTTGGGAACGAACAAGATTATAAAGTCAATCAGTTTTTAATCAAACTTCACTTATGAAACATTAAGAGAAGCGGAAGACAAATTATAAGATAAGATAATAATCAAATTTAAAGCATTATTTATGGCAAAATTACATCCACGATGACCCATTTACAAATAAATTGGCAAAATCAAATTTGCAAATTTTTGAAAAGCATTGAACATATTGGCATTTATTTTGGAAAGTAATGTTATCAAATATCAATCAAATATCCCAGAATTGATTATTTTTTTTTAAAGGCGGCCCTCATTATTGCATTGTTTCCAAAATAATGCATATTCCTTAATTTTCAAACGCTTTTTCACTTTATTTTTTATTGGCTTTTGTTGCACCTTTCGATGAACAAAGCTTCTTTCCGATTTAAATTTTTTTTTTAATGTTTGAAAGTACTTCTTTATACAGTCATGGTCATATATTTAAGACACCCCAAAAAAACTGCTAAAATTTTATTAATTGATCCATAATATCTTTTAACAGGGAGCAAATGACAATTGTATTATATGGATCGATAGCAAATTCAATGGGCTTTCGAATGATACTAAATGTGTGTAAATTCTTCTCTTTGGCCGATATGCGAGCAGACAAAGTGTAACCACCCTAATTTTGGGTGGTCATATGTTTAACACGGATCACTTTATCAATGAATAAATCAATACTTTGTTAGTCAAAAAAAACTGAGAAAATTCCTACTAGTATACGTTTTATGCTGATCAAAAAATGTATTGACATCGAACTGGTCAGATCATTCCTTCACGGTGACCTGAAAACCGAAAAATGGCTTAAAAACAGAAAATTTTCGAAAAAAAATCCTAGGGGGTTGCAAAAATTTTTCTGCAAAAAACGAGTAAGCCCATTCGAAAGAGCACAAAAATTTCCTTTAAAAATAACTAAGGATTGATTTTTAGAAAATGAATGTATTTCAGTGAATACCGTATTTCTTCGGTTAGTAAGATCCCGCCTTTCAAATTATAGAGCCCTTATGAAAAGGGTTGACCAATAAAAAAATTCTCTTCATTGTCATTCAATTTGGACTTTGAAGTTGCTGCGAGCAACGCAGTTACCGTTGCTTTCCCAGCATGCCAAATAAAATTTTGCTTTTTTCACTTTGTAAGGAATTTACAAAAGAAAGTGAAGGAACAAAATTGATGACAAGTAAATAGGGTTGCAACCCCGACGTCGGGGTTGGGAAAAGTCGGGGTCGGGGTTTGTCGGGGTCAGCAAGGTCAGGGTCGGGGTCGGGGTGAGCAAAATCAGTCGGGGTCGTGGGTCGGGGTTGGAAGCGTCGGGGTCGGGGTCGGGGAAAACCCCGAAAAATGGCCTAAAATGTCGGGGTCGGGGCGGGGTCGGGGTTGCAACCCTACAAGTAAATTAATGCAAAAAATTTCAAATTTTAATTTTACCTATTCAGCGCTATTGCAGTGATTCGCTGTTCGCTGAAAATGTTCGAATACTCACATCCGTCGTGCCCATCTGCGACGTCCGAATGGCAGTCGCGCCGCTCGACACTGAGTTTGGAAATTTGCCGGAGTTCCGTCCGCTCATTGATTGGTTCGTCTTGGATTTTTAAAAAAGTTTTGTCCCAAGTTTTTAGTCTCTTAAACAATTATGTCGGCCAACCCCGGCCTAATGATGGAACATAGTCACAACCGATGTTTCGCCTAGAACAGTGGAACGTGTACACACGCACACTCAATGGCGATCCACGAACGAACAACTTCTCAGAAGCGGAGCACCGTCGACTTCAGGGTGCCATCAATTGTCGTCACCCATCCATCTTTCATTTCATTGATGTACTTCGTCGGGAACAGAAAGCCATTGACGTCAAATACGCGTCATTAATTAAAGGAGAACGGCCAACACCGAAATGGCGCAAATATGTGCTTGCTGATCAGCGAATTCTCGATGAAAAGGGGAAAGAAGCGACATTGGACAGAAAAGGAATGAAGAGAGTGTATACCAGGAATGGCGCCGATTTCCGATGTTTTTGGGACCCAAATTCCGATTCCCAAAAGTCGGAATTCCGTTTTTTGAAATCAGAGATCTTTGCCATTACTACTTTTTTCTTTGACAAATTCATCATCTAACTTTCTTTCCCTCTTCCGCCGCCATTTGAGCATTTTTTTCAATTTAATTGCAAATTTTTTGCGAAGAGTTTCAGTCAAATTGCCCAAATTTGCTTCATAATTGCGCAACTCCTTCTCATTTAGTAAAGTTAATTTCTTATATTCTGTAGGATAAGTTTTTGTTCTCTCGTTTTTCTTCATTCCTTCCAAATCAAAAAATTTTATTGAAATTCTGCGCAGAAAGAACAGGACTTCACATAATGGTTCATATGTATTGATAAATATTGTGCCCAAAAATAACGGCCGACTGCGGGGAATTGCCGAGCCAAAAATTGCACATTTTCTAAAATTAAAATTTTTTAATATTTTTCCAAAAAATGTGATTTTAAATGGATATTGCAAAAATATTTAATGTAAGCATTTATATTAATTGTCCTTGCCTTTTGCATAAACTTTGAATAAATATTCATAAATAATGTCCAAATATTTTTTTGTCCAGCCCTGCGGGTAAGCCCAGCGAGAACCGGGTAGCATTCATTTAATACTACGAATTTACCCGCAGCTGAGGGTAAGTTTACCCGGTAAAGTTATCTGGTAAATTTACCGGGTAAAATTACCTCGTTCTTTTACTACGGGCCCTGCTGTCAAAGCGTATTTTTTTGCTGGGCGGACGAATCGTCGTTGTTTGGCTCAAATCGTCGTCCGGACGAATCATTGCCGGACGAATCGTCGTCGTTTGGCTCAAATCGTCGTCCGGACGAATCATTGCCGGACGAATCGTAGTGCCCTGAAGTGGAATAGCAGTAAATTGAGCAATCATTTAATTTCCTTTGTTTTCTTAAACAATGTCATGCCTTTGTGTCATGTGAAAGTGCAATTCCATTTTATGAACATTTTATTTGCTTCTATGGGCAATCAACAGAAAAAAGACACGCGAAAATTGTAGATTTCGTTGATGCTAGGTCGAAAGACAAAAAGTGCAAATTTGGCAAAGTGCAAAATTAGCTAAATTTTTGGGCTCCCTGATGTTTCGTCACTGAACCTTTCGTCACTGAACGTTTCGTCACTGAACCTTTCGTCACTGAACGTTTCGTTGCTGAACCTTTCGTCACTGACACTTTTTTTTTGTCTTAAAACATGTTTCAGGGGGTTTTCGGGGTCGCTGATCACGAATCTAACATTCATTTCGACCAATTCCGAACCCCGGACCCCGATTCGAACAAAAAATAAAAAATCGAAAAATTTTGTTTTTTGATTAATAATGATTTAACAAGTTAAATCGACGGTACAAGTATGAATGGCTATTTGATACTCCATTTAGCCTAAAAAACAAAATTTTAAAATTTTGTTTTTTATTTTTTGTTCGAATCGGGGTCCGGGGTTCGGAATTGGTCGAAATGAATGTTAGATTCGTGGTCAGCGACCCCGAAAACCCCCTGAAACATGTTTTAAGACAAAAAAAAGTGTCAGTGACGAAAGGTTCAGTGACGAAAAGTTCAGTGACGAAAGGTTCAGTGACGAAACGTTAGGCCACCAAATTTTTGACTAAACCAATTCATAACTTTTCACAGACGAAACCAAATTAAGTATTCTTGGTATTGTCCGATAACTCTTAATTGTTTCGATTAGCTTGCTAAATTTCAAAAAATTACAAACTTTTTCAAAAGTTATGGCAACCATTTTTTGGGAATAATTTAGAAAATTTTGGGCCTTTTTCAAACAAACTTATGTCATATGCCAATATACATACCCAGCCTAAAAAAGTGCATTAAATTTTTTGCCAAAAGCATTGGCCTTTTTCAAACAAAGAGATGTAATATGCCGATATACATACCCATGCCGAAAAAAACGCATTAAGCTAAACAGTCTAACCGGTTGAGCTCCTTTTTAGCTTACTTAATTTATATGAATATATGGCCTTTATTTCCTGGAATATTGCTGTCAAATTTGGCATACGCGCGATTGACAAGTCATTCTTTATGCTGCTTCTTTCTACCATTCTTTTCTATGGATATGCTATCTCATCCTTTTGAATGGTTAATATTTCTCTAATAATAGCACGCCCCTTCAGAAGAGTGCATCTAATGGCAATATAAAAGAGATGCCCAACTCAGCAAATGTCAGTCACTTCTCTGAAACTTAAAATTGTTGTGCCAATTCAGTCTAATATTTTTTGGCTTTTTTGTTGCATAAAAATTCCTATTCCTACCTCATTTATGACTATTTATAAAGACACCAAACAATACCAACCAATTTGGTTATTCTCTTTAATAGAGTAAATTTAGGCTCTAATAACTAGGGTTGGTGCTTTCTGGAAATTTTTGAAACCGAACCGACCGAAACGAAAGCGGTCGTTTCGGTTAACCGAACCGTAACCGATAACCGAAACCGACCGTTTCGGTTAATCGAACCGAAACCGATAACCGAAACCGACTGTTTCGATTAACCGAACCGAAACCGACCGTTTCGGTTAACCGAAACCGAACCGAAAAATTAATAATGTTGATTTTATTTTTTTTAAAAAAGTAGGCATGAAATTTAATCACTATCGGTCATTTCTTCCTCTGATGACTCTTCTAAATTGTTTTTGCCACAATGTTGTATAAGCTCCTTAGCTAAATTGGTCTGAATGGTTATAATATCTGCCGACAATTCTTTGGAGAGCTTTGTCCGTAACCGATTTCGAAAAAGTAGCGGAGCTTTTGAAAAACAACGTTGGATGCCACACATGATAATGAAATTGACAGAAGACGGCATGCCAACTTTGCCAAATCAGGAAAATTTTCTCCATTCTTCTTCCACCCCAAAAAGATTGTTTCATTCTGCCTTTTTTGGGTTCTCTTCCGTTTTTGGAAAAAAAAACTTTGTCTGCCAAAACAAAATCGACATATTTTTTGACTTGTTCCTGAATTAAATAATTTAATTTCAATTATATCAGTTTTATAAGACAAAATTGTACTCGAAGAATTTTTTCAAAAGGTGATTGAGAAAACAATATTTCCGAAAGGTCACTGTTCTCAGGTTCGTCCAAGGGCCATAATTCATAATCGTTACCTTTAATATATGGTTATTTTTAATTTTATTGAATTAAAAATAACTGTCTTTTGTTGCTTCTATTGATTGTACGATTTTAGAGTCACAAAGTTCATTTTGATCAGCAGAAGAGACAGTGAAATTAATCAATTTTTCTTTTATAAGTCGCCATTTGTCTTCAGAATACACAAACGACCTTAAAAAACCCAATTAAAAATGATATAACTCAAAATTACTTATTAAAAAAACGCGGATCCAAAAAAGCTGAGAACTTGATTTCATCAATTCCTGTTACGCCATCAGCTCTTCTTTCCAACTCATACTTAATTTGACGTGAAAAATCACAGTCAACCCGGTTCAGATGTTTGTAAAGAACGTTAATTAAATATTGATAGCATGATACAGTCGCATTTTCTGCCGAAGCAATAAGTATACACTTATCAAAAGGATCCATTTTGGCAATTATTTATGATATTTCATCATAATCGGCCAGCGAGATTTGTTTGATAAATTTAACTGAAGTGCAACTTGGAAACTTTTCAGCATATTTAGTCAAATGATCACGATGAGTAAGAAATAACTTTATAGAGTGCAAAACAGAATTCCAGCGCGTATTGGGTACCTAAATTATCACATTCGCACAAAAAAATAAGTTTTTTGTTTACTTTTACAAAAACAGTTGAAGGTTCTCTTGATGGCATTTGTAATAGCAATATGGAGCAAATGACAAAAACACCAGACACTTAAATTTATTTGTATAATTAGGTGATATAAAGATTTTTACCTCGGGATTTTGGCAAAACGGCACGGCAGCCTGCTGTTATATTTGATGCGCCGTCACGTGTTGCTGCAACAACATTATGGATTGACAATTTTTCTAAGACCTTGCCAATTTCACCGCTTATATTTTGACCCGTGTGTTTTGAAAGAAATGAATTGACTGCCATAACTTTGTAACAAAACGAAAAATTTTCGTCACCATGTGCCCGTTATGCTAAATAAATAAATTTTTTGAAAGAAAAGCACAGGGTATTTTTTCATAGGAAAATTTTATATGCTTAATTAGTGTAGATCTTTCAGTTTTTGGCTGAAATTTTGGTACGCTTCTCTAATTTTCAGAATTAAAAATGGGCTTTTATAGTAGTCAGGGGGTGAGAGGGAAAGTGCGCGGAAATTTTTAAAAAATCTAAAATAGGTCATGGTTCCAATAGCTGCTACGCGCCGGGACGGGGACTGAGAAGTTCAGGGGGATTTAGTTGATTTGAAAATGCGGACCGCGAACTAAAAGCCTGAGAATCCTCGTCTCGGTCCTGTCGCTGTCCCGTCCGTTCTACTCAATTTTAAATTGATGTTCAGCTCCAAGACAATGTATTTATTGCATTTGTAAGAGGATATTCCAATTTTGTTCAAATTTGTGAAGAATTGCAAAAAGATAGACTTTTGTCGAATCTCCCTCTAATCAGTGCCACTTTTGAGGAGAACAAAGAATGGTTGTCCCGGGATTATAAGAACTATCTTGGCCTAATGTATTTAATGAGTAAGAAATCGGTGGGGGTCATTTGAGTCTGGCCGTTTGAGTCGTTTGAGTCGGGGGGGGGGGGTCGTTTGAGTCGGGCCATTTGAGTCGGGGCCGTTTGAGTCGGACTGCCACATAAAGTATATCGGGGTTGAAAAAACATAAAAATCTAAGAAAAAAAAATTTAATTTTTATTTTTTTCTCTCAGATTTTTTAAAGTTATCGTGTAAAGCTATAGTAAACGAAAAATAAATATACAAAAAAGTTATTTCAATGGTATAGGCTTTATGTTAAGGTAGCAGGGGAGTGGGGCTTTGCCGGGACAGGAAAACTCGGGGCCCGTGTCGGGGAGGCCGCCGGAACTTTTTGAAGTTTCTCTTCTGTTTTTTCTCAGAACCCCCTTTCTTATTAGTCCCGGGTTCCGCCAGGCCCCAAATTTCGGGACTTAAAGTATAGGGAATCTATTTTTGATCTTTTTATATTCTAAACAAAACTTAGCAATTTTCTGAATTTTTTTGTTTCAAAATTGAGTAGCAATAACCAATTATGAACAAATCAAACATAATGAAGCGTGGATTTAGCAAAGGCACACCAAAATGAGCACAATTTAATAAATTGTTATCCTATTGATCCCGATGTTTTTCTCGATGATGTTCTTCAAGTGTATGGTATGGTAGCCTGACTTTTGTTTTTGTAATGTTAATTGTTATTTTTTTTTATTACATTTTTGAAAAAAAATTGACCCGTAACTAAAAAAATGAGATTTTGTATGGGTGGCTCTCCGACTCAAACGGCCCGACTCAAATGACCCGTTCCGGTAAGAAATGGGACTGTGCCAAAATTGGAGAGAAATTTGAAGCGCCTGAGCGGGAAGAATGCAAAGAGAACCGAAAATATTTGGACATTATTTATGAATATTTATTCAAAGTTTATGCAAAAGGCAAGGACAATTAATATAAATGCTTACATTAAATATTTTTGCAATATCCATTTAAAATCACATTTTTTGGAAAAATATTAAAAAATTTTAATTTTAGAAAATGTACAATTTTTGGCTCGGCAATTCCCCGCAGTCGGCCGTTATTTTTGGGCACAATATTTATCAATACATATGAACCATTATGTGAAGTCCTGTTCTTTCTGCGCAGAATTTCAATAAAATTTTTTGATTTGGAAGGAATGAAGAAAAACGAGAGAACAAAAACTTATCCTACAGAATATAAGAAATTAACTTTACTAAATGAGAAGGAGTTGCGCAATTATGAAGCAAATTTGGGCAATTTGACTGAAACTCTTCGCAAAAAATTTGCAATTAAATTGAAAAAAAATGCTCAAATGGCGGCGGAAGAGGGAAAGAAAGTTAGATGATGAATTTGTCAAAGAAAAAAGTAGTAATGGCAAAGATCTCTGATTTCAAAAAACGGAATTCCGACTTTTGGGAATCGGAATTTGGGTCCCAAAAACATCGGAAATCGGCGCCATTCCTGGTATACACTCTCTTCATTCCTTTTTCTCTCCAATCTTGGTTTGAAGCTTCTACCATGATTTTTTTATGCATATTTTTTTGCATATTTTGGGTTTTTAGTGCAAAAGTTGCATATTTGGCATTTTTGGTGCATATTTTCATGCATATTTCCCATTTTTTGCTTAAATATTTCTGCAATTTTCTTTAAAAATAGACAAATGAGTCTTAAATTGTAATTTTTCTCGTTAATTTGGTTTTTAGTATATTTTTTCACATTTTAAGGCATATTTCGGCAGTTTTTGTGCATATTTTGCCATTTTGGTGCATATTTTACGATTTTTATGCATATTTTAGCATTTTATGCGCATATTTGGCTTTTTTTTGTGCCGCGCCCTAATCATCACTCGCCTTTTTATTGAATAATGCCTATGGACTATTCAAAAACTTTTTTGTTTATCGAAAATAGTCAAAAATCCAAGTACATAGATTTCAAAATTAAATAATGGAAGGGCTCAAAAAGTCGGGGTTCTCTGATAATTTGTAAAAAAAGATTCATTGATAGACGGATTGGATGGATTGTCGATCTGCTAATTTGGTCAAAAAGATTCTTCTAAAAAATTCTGCCCAAATCACATTAAATGGCGAACCGTGACATAGAAGGGCGAATCGAAAAGGGGGCCAAATTTGTCGAGAAATGCATCGATTCGCCTTTTATACTCCTCCATTAAGGCAGTCTCCGGAATATTTTCATTTAATTTTTCAAATTCCTTTTTTATTTCGGCTGCCGCTTCTTTTCCCTTTTTTGCCGCACTTTTTAACATTTCTCTCATTTTCTCATTAAACTGTTTTTCAAGCTCCCCTTCCATTTTTGTTTCAATTTTCTTCTCCGATTCAAATATTTGCTCAAAATGTTGCCGCGATTTCGAACTTTTGAACACATTTTGTAAGTGAAACTCTTTGGATTTGTTGTATTTCCAATCAAAGGTTTTTGAAATATCGTTAAGGCTTTTCAAGACGTCAATAATAGTACCAAAATTTTCTACTTTGCTGAAAAAAAGTTGAGAATTCATGGCATTCGTCGTGTCTTCATCTAAAAATTTACATTTACCGCATTTTCTCATGTAGAAGACCACCTCCCCCTCCATTATAAGCCCACTCTGATACAAATCTATATCAATTTTTGCGAAAAAATTATGAATTCTGAAATTTCACAATGAATATTTGTTTCATAATATTAAAAAAGTATCAATTTATACATGGGACCGAGAATGCCAAGACAATGATTTTCAAGGACTCGGTTTCTTGACCAACCGTGACTAATTTAAAAAATTCATTGAGCTTAAATAAAATTGTGACAAAAAGGTTGAAAAAACGGCTTTGTTTTGTTCGACATTCGAAATTTTTGAAATTGGGAATTCAAAATAAATTTTACTGCTTTATTATTAAAGCTTCTACAGCAGGGTTGGGATCTGCCGAGATCCATTTCAAAGGACCGATAAGCTGATTTTAAAGGACATAGGGGGAACATTTTGTGAATTCAAAGGACACAATAAAATTTTATCATATGCAATAAAAAATCGTTTTTTTATTCGAATGTTTAATTTTTTCACCAAGTGGGGGGGGGGGGGGGTGCGGAGGCGGTGCCGTTAGGCGCCGCCGGGAAAATTTTTGGAAATTAGGTTTTGATTTGTTAACAGATTTTGCACAAAACTAGCTGAATTTAGAGCAAAATTTGAGAAAATCTAGAATAAAAAGGGTCCGTGGTGCCGATAGGCGCCACCGAAAATTTTTTTTTGAAAATGAGTGAATTTCTTAACAGATTTTGACTAAAAATCTCAATTTTGAAGAATTAAATGAGAATTCTTTTAGACATAAAGCCAAAAAATTTTAATTTTTTCTTATGAAAGAGCCTTTTTTACCTTTTATGGGCAAAAAGCCGTTTTCAAAGGGCATCTTTGAAATAAAAGACGCTTCAAATTTCAAAGGATGAAAGCCGAAAATAAAGGACTGTCCTTTGAAATAAAGGACGAATCCGAGCCCTGTTCTACAGGCTTTCTAATGATACCAAGAATATAGTGATTGTCCGATCAAGAAGAAAGTTATAGCCCAAGAAACCGAGCATGGTTAGTTGATTGGACGCGTAAACTGCAGTAGAGCCGAAAAAACTGTCATAACTTTGAAAAATTCAAGATAATTTTTCTTGAAATTTTTCAAGCTGAGAGAGCCAATGAAGAGCCATCATATGATATCAAGATCTTATTTGTTTATTTATTTTTTTTTAATTTTTTAATTCCGTCCGGTTTTCGTTGGCACTATTCGTCAACCCTTTGAAAATACTCACTAATTCTTCACCACTTACCACACAGCAAAAGTGTCTTAAATTGTACTGATCTTTCACAAATGCCAGAAATGCTTCATCTTCAACCTAAAAAATTATAAAATTTGTTATTTTGTAAGGCTTTATATGAACATTTTTTTCTTTCGTTTTTGAATAATTTAATTTAAATATTTTTTCCCAGAATTATAAATCCAAAATAAAAATATCTTGCGTAAATTTTGTGAAAATGAAAAACATGTATCCCTTTTTTAACAATTCTTTCAAGTCTTTGTCTATATTAATTATTCAGCAGCTTCAATTTCTTGAAATTTCAATGCTCGATTAGTTAACATTTTATGCATTTCACCTGTAAAACTCTTTCATAAAATGGTGATTCTCGCAATAACTTTATTTGCGTAATTGCCTTCCATTTGTGCATTTTTTCATCGTTCCGTGCCTTGTCCAGCATTGTTTTCAATTTGTTGTCAAATTTTTGGCGAAGTGTTTTCATCAAAATGCCGTCGTCTATTACTTCATAAGTGCCCAATTTTTCCTCATTAATCAAATACAAATAAAAATGTTCGTTTTTAAGGACTTTGCTTTGCTCAGTTTCCCTTGTTTCAAACATTTTTATTGAAGTGTAGTGGAACCATGTCGTCACGAATAGCGACATTGAATTTTCAAACAATGGCCGAACAATGGGAAATTGGAGAACCAACGCCGGCACTTTAGCTTAAAAACATAAAAATATTTTAACCAATGAAAGACTATTTTAATTAATAAATATTTGAAAAAAAAATTGTCTACTTTTTGCATAAATTTTGAACAAATATTCAAGGAAAACATTCAAAGTTTTGCCATATTTTTCACATTCAGCGTGCGATTGAAAATTTTGTCCAATTTTTTGAACAATTTTGTCACAACTCCATTTCTGTCTCATTAAATACCAATGGCCAAGAATAGTCTCATACATTTGTGAGAAATATTCTTTTCGCTTCTCAAAAGTGACTTCTCTTCTTCCTTCCAAAATCTCCATCCGTATCCCTTCTTTTTGCATTTCGAAACAAATTTGTTCAAAATGGGACTGCCCTCTTAAAAATGCGATAAACGCATCGTAACAAAGCTGAAAATAAATTCAATAATACAAAAAAGAAGTATTCTTGCAAAACGGTGAAGTCCTGTTCTTTCTGCGCAGAATTTCAATAAAATTTTTTGATTTGGAAGGAATGAAGAAAAACGAGAGAACAAAAACTTATCCTACAGAATATAAGAAATTAACTTTACTAAATGAGAAGGAGTTGCGCAATTATGAAGCAAATTTGGGCAATTTGACTGAAACTCTTCGCAAAAAATTTGCAATTAAATTGAAAAAAATGCTCAAATGGCGGCGGAAGAGGGAAAGAAAGTTAGATGATGAATTTGTCAAAGAAAAAAGTAGTAATGGCAAAGATCTCTGATTTCAAAAAACGGAATTCCGACTTTTGGGAATCGGAATTTGGGTCCCAAAAACATCGGAAATCGGCGCCATTCCTGGTATACACTCTCTTCATTCCTTTTTCTCTCCAATCTTGGTTTGAAGCTTCTAACATGATTTTTTTATGCATATTTTTTTGCATATTTTGGGTTTTTAGTGCAAAAGTTGCATATTTGGCATTTTTGGTGCATATTTTCATGCATATTTCCCATTTTTTGCTTAAATATTTCTGCAATTTTCTTTAAAAATAGACAAATGAGTCTTAAATTGTAATTTTTCTCGTTAATTTGGTTTTTAGTATATTTTTTCACATTTTAAGGCATATTTCGGCAGTTTTTGTGCATATTTTGCCATTTTGGTGCATATTTTACGATTTTTATGCATATTTTAGCATTTTATGCGCATATTTGGCTTTTTTTTGTGCCGCGCCCTAATCATCACTCGCCTTTTTATTGAATAATGCCTATGGACTATTCAAAAACTTTTTTGTTTATCGAAAATAGTCAAAAATCCAAGTACATAGATTTCAAAATTAAATAATGGAAGGGCTCAAAAAGTCGGGGTTCTCTGATAATTTGTAAAAAAAGATTCATTGATAGACGGATTGGATGGATTGTCGATCTGCTAATTTGGTCAAAAAGATTCTTCTAAAAAATTCTGCCCAAATCACATTAAATGGCGAACCGTGACATAGAAGGGCGAATCGAAAAGGGGGCCAAATTTGTCGAGAAATGCATCGATTCGCCTTTTATACTCCTCCATTAAGGCAGTCTCCGGAATATTTTCATTTAATTTTTCAAATTCCTTTTTTATTTCGGCTGCCGCTTCTTTTCCCTTTTTTGCCGCACTTTTTAACATTTCTCTCATTTTCTCATTAAACTGTTTTTCAAGCTCCCCTTCCATTTTTGTTTCAATTTTCTTCTCCGATTCAAATATTTGCTCAAAATGTTGCCGCGATTTCGAACTTTTGAACACATTTTGTAAGTGAAACTCTTTGGATTTGTTGTATTTCCAATCAAAGGTTTTTGAAATATCGTTAAGGCTTTTCAAGACGTCAATAATAGTACCAAAATTTTCTACTTTGCTGAAAAAAAGTTGAGAATTCATGGCATTCGTCGTGTCTTCATCTAAAAATTTACATTTACCGCATTTTCTCATGTAGAAGACCACCTCCCCCTCCATTATAAGCCCACTCTGATACAAATCTATATCAATTTTTGCGAAAAAAATTATGAATTCTGAAATTTCACAATGAATATTTGTTTCATAATATTAAAAAAGTATCAATTTATACATGGGACCGAGAATGCCAAGACAATGATTTTCAAGGACTCGGTTTCTTGACCAACCGTGACTAATTTAAAAAATTCATTGAGCTTAAATAAAATTGTGACAAAAAGGTTGAAAAAACGGCTTTGTTTTGTTCGACATTCGAAATTTTTGAAATTGGGAATTCAAAATAAATTTTACTGCTTTATTATTAAAGCTTCTACAGCAGGGTTGGGATCTGCCGAGATCCATTTCAAAGGACCGATAAGCTGATTTTAAAGGACATAGGGGGAACATTTTGTGAATTCAAAGGACACAATAAAATTTTATCATATGCAATAAAAAATCGTTTTTTTATTCGAATGTTTAATTTTTTCACCAAGTGGGGGGGGGGGGTGCGGAGGCGGTGCCGTTAGGCGCCGCCGGGAAAATTTTTGAAAATTAGGTTTTGATTTGTTAACAGATTTTGCACAAAACTAGCTGAATTTAGAGCAAAATTTGAGAAAATCTAGAATAAAAAGGGTCCGTGGTGCCGATAGGCGCCACCGAAAATTTTTTTTTGAAAATGAGTGAATTTCTTAACAGATTTTGACTAAAAATCTCAATTTTGAAGAATTAAATGAGAATTCTTTTAGAGATAAAGCCAAAAAATTTTAATTTTTTCTTATGAAAGAGCCTTTTTTACCTTTTATGGGCAAAAAGCCGTTTTCAAAGGGCATCTTTGAAATAAAAGACGCTTCAAATTTCAAAGGATGAAAGCCAAAAATAAAGGACTGTCCTTTGAAATAAAGGACGAATCCGAGCCCTGTTCTACAGGCTTTCTAATGATACCAAGAATATAGTGATTGTCCGATCAAGAAGAAAGTTATAGCCCAAGAAACCGAGCATGGTTAGTTGATTGGACGCGTAAACTGCAGTAGAGCCGAAAAAACTGTCATAACTTTGAAAAATTCAAGATAATTTTTCTTGAAATTTTTCAAGCTGAGAGAGCCAATGAAGAGCCATCATATGATATCAAGATCTTATTTGTTTATTTATTTTTTTTTAATTTTTTAATTCCGTCCGGTTTTCGGAGGAAATTTATGCCGAATATAGGCCGGAAAATCAGTAAAAATAGCGGATCGATAAGCATAGAATTTGTAACTAACAAAAATTTTAAACCCTTAAAATTTTCATTAGCTTTTAATTAAAGAAAAAAAAACCTTTAGCATGCACGCCCAACAAATATTTGTAAAAAATGTCCAAATAATTTCGGTATTTTGGGCATTCTTTTCGCCCTTGTCCTCCATATCCCTCTCTAAATTCGGCACATTTCCAATTCTTTCTCATCAAATACAAAACGCCAAGATGAGCCTCATATTTTTGCATCAAATGCTCCTCTTTCTGGGCAAAATTGGCACTATTCGTCAACCCTTTGCAAATACTCACTAATTCTTCACCACTTACCACACAGCAAAAGTGTCTTAAATTGTACTGATCTTTCACAAATGCCAGAAATGCTTCATCTTCAACCTAAAAAATTATAAAATTTGTTATTTTGTAAGGCTTTATATGAACTTTTTTTCTTTCATTTTTGAATAATTTAGTTTAAATATTTTTTCCCAGAATTATAAATCCAAAATAAAAATATCTTGCGTAAATTTTGTGAAAATGAAAAACATGTATCCCTTTTTTAACTATTCTTTCAAGTCTTTGTCTATATTAATTATTCAGCAGCTTCAATTTCTTGAAATTTCAATGCTCGATTAGTTAACATTTTATGCATTTCACCTGTAAAACTCTTTCATAAAATGGTGATTCTCGCAATAACTTTATTTGCGTAATTGCCTTCCATTTGTGCATTTTTTCATCGTTCCGTGCCTTGTCCAGCATTGTTTTCAATTTGTTGTCAAATTTTTGGCGAAGTGTTTTCATCAAAATGCCGTCGTCTATTACTTCATAAGTGCCCAATTTTTCCTCATTAATCAAATACAAATAAAAATGTTCGTTTTTAAGGACTTTGCTTTGCTCAGTTTCCCTTGTTTCAAACATTTTTATTGAAGTGTAGTGGAACCATGTCGTCACGAATAGCGACGTTGAATTTTCAAACAATGGCCGAACAATGGGAAATTGGAGAACCAACGCCGGCACTTTAGCTTAAAAACATAAAAATATTTTAACAATGAAAGACTATTTTAATTAATAAATATTTGAAAAAAAAAATTGTCTACTTTTTGCATAAATTTTGAACAAATATTCAAGGAAAACATTCAAAGTTTTGCCATATTTTTCACATTCAGCGTGCGATTGAAAATTTTGTCCAATTTTTTGAACAATTTTGTCACAACTCCATTTCTGTCTCATTAAATACCAATGGCCAAGAATAGTCTCATACATTTGTGAGAAATATTCTTTTCGCTTCTCAAAAGTGACTTCTCTTCTTCCTTCCAAAATCTCCATCCGTATCCCTTCTTTTTGCATTTCGAAACAAATTTGTTCAAAATGGGACTGCCCTCTTAAAAATGCGATAAACGCATCGTAACAAAGCTGGAAATAAATTCAATAATACAAAAAAGAAGTATTCTTGCAAAACGGTGAAGTCCTGTTCTTTCTGCGCAGAATTTCAATAAAATTTTTTGATTTGGAAGGAATGAAGAAAAACGAGAGAACAAAAACTTATCCTACAGAATATAAGAAATTAACTTTACTAAATGAGAAGGAGTTGCGCAATTATGAAGCAAATTTGGGCAATTTGACTGAAACTCTTCGCAAAAAATTTGCAATTAAATTGAAAAAAATGCTCAAATGGCGGCGGAAGAGGGAAAGAAAGTTAGATGATGAATTTGTCAAAGAAAAAAGTAGTAATGGCAAAGATCTCTGATTTCAAAAAACGGAATTCCGACTTTTGGGAATCGGAATTTGGGTCCCAAAAACATCGGAAATCGGCGCCATTCCTGGTATACACTCTCTTCATTCCTTTTTCTCTCCAATCTTGGTTTGAAGCTTCTAACATGATTTTTTTATGCATATTTTTTTGCATATTTTGGGTTTTTAGTGCAACGTTCACTAAATTCTACGGTATTATCTTCCGATGATGCCCTTTTGCTTGACACTGAAAGTTCTTCCGCGTTTTTAAGCATTGCCTCCAAAGCTTTGTCAAATTCCGGTCGAATTGCATTTAAATGGCTTCCTTTTATCTCATTGTCCCATTTTAATTCATGGCCCATTTTAACAACAGTTTCTTGGAATGTTTCTTTTTCAAAATTTCCTTCATAATTCCATTTGTCTTCATTGAACAGTTTTGGTTCGTAAAATCTAACGAAAAGTCTCTTCAATTGGTGCCCTTTCTGTTTACCGAATTTCGAATTGAAATAAAATTTCGAAATAATTGCCAAACTTTTCACCGTCTCCATCAGTGTGCAAAAGGTAAAAATTTTGTCAAAATAAAACATTGGCTTCACTGCTAGGAAGCCGACGTGGTTCAGAAATATATATTCGTACACAATGTCCAAATATTTTCGGTACTTTAGGCATTGATCCTGCTCATGCTTTTCAAATACCTCTCCAATGTTGGCACAATGCCAATTCTTTCTCAACAAATACACAATACCAAGATAGGCCTCAAATTTATTTTCCCGCCCTTGACACAATGATGCGTTAAAATTGGGCAGATCTTTCACAAAAGCGAGCAATTTTTCGTCAGTATCGTACTGTTAAAAAAAAGGGTCGGGGTCGTTTCGGCCCCCACGTTTCGGCCCCAGCAACATTTAAAGTATCATAACTTTTTTCATTGCCAACCAAATGCAACAAATTTATTATCATTCGAAAGCTCCATGAGCTCTATTAGACTTCTAAAAGTCTTAAAGAATAGTCGATTGAAGCTTTAGAATGATACCAAATTTGTGAAATTTGGTTGACTTTGAAAAAAGTTACAAAGTCCTAAACGAGTCTGGGGCCGAAACGTGGGGGCCGAAACGTGCCTGGCCGTAAAAAAAATATATTCATTATTAAAAAATATTATTAAAGTTAATTCATTTCTTACAAATTCCTCAGCATTTAAAAATGGGAATTCAGCGTGAAGAAAAAGTAGAATTAATATTTCCAAAATAAAATGATTCATTTTGAATATTCGCGTTAAACGTACTATATATATATAGGCGCAGCTCGGTCTTTTACCTTGCTCAACTTTTTAAAATAATTACCAAAAAGGTAAAAAAATAATATTGGAAATTAATTCCGACAGGCGGGCCCTAATTCAAGCACTTAAAAAGTCCAGTAGCGTTTATGTCCGATCATCTAACTATTAGGGTTGTCGGTTTGAAACCGAACCATACCGAACCAAAAACCGAGAAAATTCGTGTTTCGGTTATCGCCAAATTGCTCGGTTTCGGTTATCTGTTTCTGTTCGGTTAACCGAATTGCTCAGTTTCCGTTACCGGTTCGGTTCGATTTTAAAGATTTAAGAAATATGGTAGATTTCAAACCGAACCGAATCGAACCGAGAAATTTTGATTTCGGTTATCGCTTTTGGTTCGGTTATCCGAAACGACCGGTTTCGGATATCGGGTCCGGTTCGGCTAACCGAAACTGTCGGTTTCGGTTCGGTTCGGTTTCAAAGAATTTACAGAAACCGACAACCCTACTAACCATCCTTGATTTCTTGGACCATAACTTTCTTCTTGATTACTAAATCCCTACATTCTAGCTTAAAGTCCTAGAAACATATGCAATAAACATAGAATATTTTTTACTAATACATTCTTCAGACTTTGAGCTTTCAAATGATACAAAGAATGTAGGGATTAATTAACGGTGCTAGGTCCTTTCCTAAATTTGGCTACTATGTTAACGATATACCTTTGAACAAAGCTTCAAATCCTTTCTAAAAAGCAACCAAAGTAAACAATCTTTGTATGTACGATAACTCTTTATCTTGTCTCTTAGCTTGTTAAATTTCAGAATATTTCATTTGTTTTAGAAACAATGAAATTTTCTGAGATTCAGCATATAAGCTCTATAGTAGGAAACCAATATTGTTTAATTTGGTTGCTTTTATGAAAAATTATGAAGTTTTTGCGGAAAATTTGTAAAAATTCTCATTACGTGCATTAGAACCGAAAATTAATTCAATTTAGTAAACAACGACCCCGAATTGCTTATTTAAACTATTTAGGAATAATTTCCTAGCAGACTGTAGATTGGGGCTCCCAGATGAAAGTTTTCAAAAGCCTCATTGGCTGGAAAAAACCTAATTTCGCGTCAAAAACATCATTTTTGAATTTTTTCAAGCGAAAAAAAAAACGTAAAAGAGGTCCGATGGTACCGACAGACGCCAGCGGAGAAATTTTGAAAATTTTAGTCGGATTTGTTAGCAGACTTTATCTCAAAAATAATTCTATTTGATGTTGCCAGTTTTTTGGCTTGTCTACTCAGTTTTCTTCTAAAAAAAAAACACAAAAAGCCTCAGAAATCTCAAAAAACCATAAATTTTTTAGACAGGGCCGTCGCTGCCTTCGGAAATTCTGAAAAACTGTGTGTAAATTTTGTAAAATTTTGCCCAAAAAAACGTTGATTGATTTTCTTGCGGTGCCACAGGCGATGCGGATAAAATTCTGAAACTTTGATAGGAATTTTATTAGAAAAAGGCAAAATTTTCCAAATTGATGCTGAAAATGGAATCAAAATCTCTAAATTGGCAAAACTATTTTAGTTTTAATGGAATGACTGATTTTTGCTAAGTTGGGCAGCTTTTTTAAATTGCCATTAGAAGAATTCGCCTAAGGGGCGCGTTCCATTGTTCGAGAAAGATTACATGAAGAAGGCCGAACAGAATGAGACAGTATAGCACTTAGAAGAGAATGTGTCGAGAGAAGCTGCAGTGAAGGATGAGTTGGCAATCGCACGTAGGCCAAATTTGGCAATACCATCCCATGGGTTTGGCAGTGGCACAAAATAAGAGACAAAAATACAGCCAAGCGCTGAAATACAAAGCGTCAGAGAAAGAGATGGACAGAATGTTTTACTATGATACGACGACAAATACTTGCTTTATATCATCCATCCATCAAAAATGATTGACAAAATTGAATAGCACTTTTCTGATGACCCAAACTGCAAAAAAAAAAAAAAATGAAATTTAGATTATGCCGCAAAATTTTTTGCCTTTCTTCAATTTTTTGTGCCATTTTTCTGTCTTTTTCATGCCTTTTTTGGAATTTTTAGTGCTAAGGCGCATTTTTGGCGCGCTGACAAAATCTCACCCCGACAAAATCTCACCTCAGCTAAAAACGACAAAATCTCACCCTAGCCAAAAACGACAAAATCTCACCCGACAAAATCTCACCCCGACAAAATCTCACCCTAGCCAAAAAACGACAAAATCTCACCTAAGCCAAAAAACGACAAAATCTCGTACGACAAAATCTCACCTTAGCTTAAAAAAACAAAAATCTCTAAAAAATATTCAGAAGAAAAGACTGGGTGACTTGCTGTTCTTTGTTCAAAGTAGAAGCACCGAAAAAACATTTGTAAGCTTTACTCTTTAAAATATTTCAATAAATTGGTTTTTTATTTAGACAATGATGGCTTTTCCTTTTCGTTGACCTCGATTAATGCTATTCCAACTTCATATTTCTCTAAGTGACTTTCCGACGCTCTCGAGAAGCAATGCACATTGTTCACGCAATACGCTTGGGAAAAATTTGGAAGCGCCGGCCAAAACCATTATTGATGAAAAATTGCGATTGATTTGTAAAATTCTGATTGATACTCATTGTCAGTTCTTTTAATATTCCAGTTTTATCGAATATATTGTCGCAAATGATCACACTTTCCGAAGTCGAAAGTGAGGAGGAGGAAGCAATTGAGTAGAGATTTGCAAGAAATCAAAAAGGTTGGTAGCGCTGACGTTGACTAGTGGGAGCACAACGATGTTCATCAAAATGCTTTCCCAATTTTATAGCAACAAAAGAAACGCCGGATGTAAAAAGGAGGATGTTGTCGCCCTCAACGAATTTTTCAAAACATCACATCACAC